>VWPU01014059.1:0-238436 GCA_013398955.1 Callaeas wilsoni | reverse complement strand
GAGACGACGAGAAGAGGGGGGGGGAGAGGAGAGGAGAGGAGAGGAGAGGAGAGGAGAGGAGTAACTATTGTAATTTGAGGGATAGATATATATTTTATAATAAAAAAAGAAAAAATTTGGTACAGAATCTCTAAATATATCAAGGTGGGGTTTTTCACAACCTTAGTGTTGTAAAAAACACCTCACATAAGCATTCCATGAACAGAGGACCTAGAAGACGATATTATTACACCCATATGCAATATGTGATTTGCCCGGCATTTACCACAAATCAGGCTGATCTAGGACCCTTGTAGAGTGACCATAGGTGTATGTGCTCACACATGTGTTTGCAGACTGTCCTGCAAAACGCCTTGCCTAACTTTGGCATTCTATACTATAAACAAGCAAACAGACAAGAAGAGGTTATTCTTTTTTAAACAAAGTTGGCAGACAAACCCTAGAGGGGTCCCAAAGAAAAAGGGAAACCTGAGCAGTGAAACATGAATTATGTGAGCTCAAAGGCAAGGAATTAATGAAAAGCCACTATTGCCATTTAAGCAATTGCATATTGAGGCTCCAGAAGGAATCTGAGAAGTCAGGATTAGCCTGGAAAGTAACAGTCAAATCTCAGTGGTGGGTGCTATGCAGAGGGTCTGCACCGAGATATGTGTCAAGAAATCCTGAGACAGAAAAACTCTGTCTGAATTCAGACCCAAGCAAATGGCGAAAGTGCCTGGGGATATGATGGCTGGAACATCTGACAGCACTCTGGTAAAAGGCCAAGGGGGGCACTAGGCCAGCTGCCATCACAGCTAAGTTCACCACCTAAGGAGACAGAAATTCTTCTCTGCCTGTCATCAGAGAACTGCATCTGTTTCTCTAAATGATATACAAGACCTCATGTACGTAGCAGGAACCTTTGCCTCAGAAACTGAACGTAGCACAGGGGAGTTGGGGAGAACGAGCTGTCCCAAAGGAGCAAGGCCATTCACACGAGCACAGAGACAGCAGCTGTGATTGACAGGATTGGTTCTATCTGGAGAGAAGATTCAGCTGAGAGTGTTTTTCTGTTCTTGTTTTAATGTTCTTTATCCCTACATCTTTTTATGTTTGTCTTCAGTCACGTCAGCACAAAGGATTTTCTTTCGATCTGATTTATGCTGTAGCCAGCAGCTGTCTTAGTCTAAGCAGGGTCAAGAAAATGGAAGAACAAGCATGGGTGACTTCTTTCCTATCTCATTTAGAAAACATGCATGATGGCTTTCAAACATACTGCTTAATTCAAAAAGCCTCTCAATAAAAGTTTAAAGAAATAAACTATTACACAAGCAAACAAAAAAACCAACTCAAACAAACCAACTAGACAAACAAAACCCCCACAACTTTCTCATTTCTTTCTAGAACAGGAAATGAATTTAAAGTAGATTATGTATCCTTCACTCGAGTGGTGGTCCCATCTGTGTTTCTCAAACTACTTATGTAAGGTTGTCTTCTTATGTATAAGAATAATGAATATGAATATTTCTCAGTTATAGAGGGTGATTAATCACTAATCATTCTGCCCAGAATAAAGCTATAAAGCTGTTTCCAGTTTTCTTAGGAATATCTACAGAGAAGATCCTCATCAGCAGTCCATAATGATGATGATTCACTTCCTCACCACTCCCAAACTCTTCCCTTCCCCTATGCAAACATTCAGTCTTGCAAACTCAGTGGTTTAATTTTTATTAAATCAAATATAAATAGATTTGTCTCAGCATAGAAAGAGTAATTTTTAAACCAGGGTCTTGACTAATATGTTCAATATTGACAGTGAAAAGGAAAGTACATGCCTAGAACCTAGTTAACCTATAGTCACACCTTATGTTTTGTATTCTCTTCATATTGTTCTGTGCTATTAGCTGGACAGCCAAACTCTGTTGTGACGCAGTAATCATTTATTTATCTCAAATGCTCTAAACGGATAATTTCAATCAATAATTTAGCTTGTTTTCTATTGCTATAGGTGCATTTCACATTGGAGGGTCAGATAGGTCTTAAAAATATCTGAAAGTAATTCAAGGTCTTTTACTTGAAACGTGTGTAACCTCACCATGGTCTGGGTGCTACAGGTTTGGTTATAACATACCATTGATCCTCAGCCTGTAAGGAGGTATACTGAACCATGGTAATATCTATTAAATCAAGTAAATAATAGCACTTTTATTGTGGATCTTCCCAAATTATTTTTCGCCCTTTTCACGTCTGTTAAAAGACCTTACAGATATTTCTGCAGCTTACAGAAATTCAAGATTCCCATGCATAAACATCTTCTATTTAAAGCATTTTCTTGTGTACTTTGTAATTTTCCATAATTAAACAATATAATGAGGACATAATTTTTCACAATGAGCCTTGTCTTGGTTTTAGCCAGAACGGAATTGATATTTTTCGCACTAGACTTGAGGGGCAAAGGCCAGAGCTCTGTGGGCATGTCTAGGTTGTTATTCTATACCCCCTCACTCACTGCTGGGGGTGGAAGAAAGGGACTCTCCTTTTCTGGGAAGGAGGCGTGTCAGGTGACTCGACTAGATGGTCCTTTCAACATCTCTCCCTAGCTCCAACAGGCGCACTGTTATATTAAAATCTTCATAAATGAAAGCCCCAAGTGCAAAGAGCTATACATATGCATGTCTTTAGCAAGACACTGTAATATTTTTATTTTTATAATAACTAAAAGTCATGACCCATCTTTGAGCACAGGCTTGTATCTATTTTACATTTTTTGCCCTCTTTAACTCCATAAACAGAATCCTGTGCATCCCATTATCCTTCCATTTGCCTTGACCAGATCATACCTTGAATGAATCAACAAAATCTTTCTTGGCACCAGAAAAAATGTAGTGTTCATGTGCTACAGATGAAACATTGTGTGTAAGAAAACTTTGCTCTTCCTAAGCGCATGTTCATACAGTCATTGCCATTTTTTTACTGCGTTTAAAGAGCTACTAAACAACCTTGACATTAATTAGATCATATCCTAGTACAGGAGGTCAAATTCTTTCCCAGATAGAGCCCAAGTTCTTAGAATATATGTTAAATTTGTGTAATATGGGGAAAAAGTTAAAAAAGCCAGATCATGGCTGAATTTTGGGACCATACTACCTGCACAGCAAAACCTTTTAATACTCAGCTGGTGCTTTGCGGGACATGAATATGGCAAACATCACATAATTGCCTATGGAAACCAGAAATGCTTTGATCAGTATCAGTGACATAAGAACCCTTCAAAATATCTGTGTGTAAGAGAAATACATGATTTCACTGACAAAGCTGTTTACTTCTGCACTGATGTCTTTCAGGTCATGCACTGTTTAACTGTGTCTCATACTAGAACAACCAAATAATTCTGTAAATATGTAGAGATTCATGAGCTTGATAATATTGTTATCTATCGTAATAAGAACATACCAGTTTGCAAGGGTCATGAGAACTTTCCCCCTTACAGTGATAAAGACTAATCAAACTTTACCACCCTTAACTTGGATGAGTGGGTTGCCTATTGGAGCACAAGATATTTCATATGGAAGTTATCTTTGTCACTACTGAAACCATAATTCTTGAGAGTTCAAGAAATTCACCGTGGATTCTTGAAACCAAGCGAGTTTCAGTGAGACTGATAGCACAGAGAATATGACTTGCAAGAGACACAAGGAATTTTTTTAATATTACTTTCTTTTATGAAAAAAAAGACATTTAAGCACTCAGTAGTCAAATTATCTAGGAATGAGGTTGGCATTTGATGTCTAAAAAATGCTTATATCCTAAAACAGGATGCATTTTATGTTCATATAAGATACTCAGTATGCTACATCATCACGTAATACTGTGCAAAAACGTTCAATTTTACTGCAGTTTTAGTACAGAACACTCAGTATTCAAGATGTTCAAAGAAAATTTTTTTCAAGTGTAATGAGTGTTTAAAGTTTGTAGTAGAAATATGTTCCCTATGTTTATAAATCATCTTAAATTAATCTGGTTTTATTTAGCAACAGAACATACAGATTATAACAATATCAATGTACTGACTGGAAATCAGGTACAATTTACAACCATTGCATGTGAATAAAGAGCTTTCTGTTATTTAATTGAAATTCCAGAGATTTAAACATTCAAAAAATTTTAAAGGGGCCTATGTACTTTGTCCCTCTTCTTTGAACTACTGGCAACTGCATTTATGTAATTTATTTCCTCTTGATAATGTTATTTCATCTTAATGTCTTAAATGATTGTACTTAGGAAGTAAATAATTAGCCTGCAAGCAGATCACAATGTGTCATTGGCTTTGAACAGCCCCGTGAATTTCACAGAAAGTTGTGCTTTAGGTAATATTGATTGATTTTGTGGCATTTAAAAAAATATATGAATGTTCAAACATACACACACACACATACCCCTTCTTTCTGAATCTCCTGTTTACAGTCATTCATGTTTTATTTACTATGTGCCAAGAAAGAAATAAATAATATGAATGAATTATATAACAGTACTTTGTTGAAGACTGCAGAAACATAAAAGGATGCTATATAGAAGAAAGAGAGAAATTGTACTTCATCATCAAGGAAGACAGAACAAGAAATAATTGTCTTGAGCTTCAGTGGGAAAAAAGTAGGCTAAATATCAGGACAAAAGATTTACTGCTGAAAAAAGACTTAAACAATGGAATAACCTGTCAAGGAAAGTTTTGTAACTGCCATAATTGGGATTATTAATGGTTAGAACAGTTAACCAAATAGAAAAGATAGGTTACTGATAACAACAGCTTGTTCTGCTATGATGCAGACGGATGTTGGTGTCTAACACATAGACTGTGCAGCTGAAATATTTGCCCTCACTTGGTGAAGCAGATCTCTTCTACCCAGGAGGTTTTGGAACATTAAATTTCACACAAAAATGTTCAGGACATGAATAAATGAATAAGTCAGCTAGTTAAAGGTTTGATTGCCCAGACTTCTGAGTTTTCTCTAAATATCAACACTTTCTTTATTCTGTGACACACATTTGTATCTGTACCATTTCTAGACATTCTCTATCTCTATTGCAGCAATGCTAGTATCATGCTAGTTGTGAATATTTACAAGAGTTAAGTACGTAATTCTGTAGCCAGTAAACATAACAGAAAATGTCTCAAGCAAACATAGACTCAGCCCAAATTTCATATCAGTTGAATATACTGGAAAATACTACTAGTCTTTTTATTTATAGTAAAAGAAATGCTGATAGCATTTGTTTAAAATGTTCTGTTTGATTGGAGTTTTTTATGAAATATGTGGAAACAGAACCTAGGTCAGGAATTTGGTGGTTAAAACCCCAGATATTTGTGCTTTCCAAGTTAGTTAGTGTTTTATATTCTATATGTCCTGCAGAATACTATGAAGAAATAAATTAATGGTAGTGAATTTATTAGAAAATTGTTTTCAGGCACAGAACACAATTGTAATATCAAATCACCAATTACATGTTCAAACCATTGTCAATTATGTCACTTAATTGCATGCTGTGATATTAAATTCAATCCAAATGGTAAAATGTGCATTTGAGATTGATTAGTTTATTACATAAATGCATTAGCTGGTTACTTAAAATTGATTAGCAAGGTTTCAGTTCAGTGCAGGAAATTACTATGTTAATCCCAGCACTTCTCTCTTTATTCTCCAATTACATCAAATACACTACATGCAACTGGTGGAAAAAAAAATTGCACTGGCCTTCTTCAGAAATTCTACCTATAAATCACAAGAGGCCAAAGACAAGATGTTTCATGAAGAAGTTTGGCTCCTTGACTTACAGTACATAAGCATGCTGGGAACTCATAATAGACAGCACATTCTCTGCAGCCCTGCTTACTTCTAGGAGTGGCATCCAAAGAACTTAAGCAGAATGGTGAATTTTAATTATCCACCTTGAAAAATATGACCTTGACAAAAAGGTATACATTTACTCTTGGAAAGCAGTTCAATACCACAGGCTTTGTATTTTAAACTCCCAAGGTATTCACTACTGTATATTTCAGCATGTGAGGAAGTGAAGCCTCTGACTTGTCACTCTAAGCGAATTTCACTTAAATAATGACTTAGCCTGATCAAGATAGAGAAACCAGGTATTGCTTCAGTGGAGAGCCTGTAATCTGGTGGATCTTAACATACGTTCTCAGTATCAGGCTCTCCATAAAGTAGCAACAGTATCTGATATTTTCCCTTAAAACACAATTATGCTGACTGCTGGTGCTTGTGCACACATTCTAATGAACTAGTTTGAGATGCTTGACGAAATTCTCCAAAGTTCCATGCCGTCCTCAGCCTGAGCTGATGCAATTTCAACATGAAGAGGAACCCATAAGGGAAATGGAGAGACTACAAGCTAGTAATCACTTACCATGATGAAGTCCTGCTATTCATGCTTCTTCCTAGATCTTCTGGTGTTGTTATTGCTCTATTTTTTCAGGAATCACTAGAAGAAATATATGCTGCAACCAATTAACTATCTTACTGGAATCAGGTTTTAAGAAACAGGCATGAACTTTACTTCATCTTTTTAAAATGAAATAAAGTCTTTATATTTAGGGATGAATTCTGAATCTCAAATAGGATGTTCCTTCAAATTTAAGCTTCTCACTAAAACAATGTTTCAAGTATACCTCTGTCTTCATTCTATTCTCACAGTTTTTAATGACTTCTTGCTTGCCATCCAGTTTTAGATGCCATTTTGATGTGCCAAAACTTCTCATGTACTTTCTAGTTAATGTGAGATTCTCTGTTACTGTAGGGATGTCAAATATAACAACTTATATTCAAACATGAAAATTCTTTAAAATATTTAACTAATTAATCTAATTCAGAATTTTGAACTAATTGTAAATCTCAAAACTAATTTTCAGTAGGGGTAAGGACAGACTCCTTTGGCAACTTCACTTACATAGACTGATAAAGGAAATATCTGAACTTAACTGTTTTTAACTGGTTTCTAAAATTCCTTTCAAAAGTTGTTCATAGACTCCAAGCATCCACTAGTCACATTAAAAATCTTTTGCAATTAGTCACTCAAAAAAAAAATTATGACCTCCCCACCTGCTGTATGTGTCTTGATGTATACCTAGTTATTCCACTAGCTATATGAACATTCATAATAAAAAGAAAAATATTTGTAAATAACCTTGGTAAATGGCTGCTATTAATAATCCTATAAAGGATCTACAAATCTGGCATTTTTTAACTTTTTCATTCTCATGATATACTAAATACATAAAGATGCAGATCTCTCTAAACAAAGTTCACCCTAACAAACTTCACCTTCTGTGGTGAAAAAGGGAAATATTTTATTAAAGAACAGCAAATTTTATGGAAGAAAGAGCAGTCCCAAGAAAATGGGTAGCTCTGTAAACTTACCACACATATATAAGCATAGTAGCCATTTTCTTTGATGCTCACCTCCTCAAGGTATATTAGAAGTGCCTTGAATAAAGATCTGCAAATACAAAGGAAGATACTGGATCATTTGCCATCTGGTTAGCTGAGTTTTTTATAAGATTCAGAAAATTAGATGAAGGACTGATACAAGTGCTGATTCTTTCTTTTGGAAGAAAAACTGATTTGAAAAATATCCTTCAGATATATATATCTCTAACCTGTTAAAAAATTTTTCTAATTTCCTTTGCTTAACAATACTCCAGAAAATGAGTCTGTTCTCTGAAATATTTTGGTAAACAAATCTTTGGAATGAATACTGCAGAGTAACAGATGAAAACAAATTTGGATTATTTTGAATCATCATCAACACAAGTATTAATCAACAACCTGATTCCAGTAGTTTTGCTCACTTATAACAAAGGCCAAGAGATAATACCATATATCTCACTCTGATATTATAGTAGTGTTAATATTAAATGTCAGTAACTACTATTTCATCATTTAATAACTTGGAAATAGCAATTCATTAATCCAATCCAAGAAAAGGTGAGGTTTTTTAATGGCAACAAATAATGAAATCAAATCACAAGCAAAGAAGAACAATATCAACAAAAATGAGACAAAATGAGTTGGTTAAATTACTTACAAAGCGTTTATCATCAGCAGGTCAGAGTTCATTAACCTCTGCAGAACCAGAGGAAACAAAGCATAGCAAACTGTATCACATGGATTTGTTGACTATTTTTACTGGAAAAAGATTTGAAAGCAATTAGTAAATATTCTCATGTGAACACTTGGAGAATGCTGAACTTTTGGACTTAATTTTATTTTTAAATGGAAAGAAACCATCTAGCTCTGATGGAAGATGAAAAATTTTAAAATCACCAATTTCATCTGTGTAGCTTTAAGACATTCTTATTGATCTATTTTATCTTTGGGAAAAAAAAAAGATTTCTCCTTAGGCTCCTTCTGAGTGTTTTACTATTTAAAGATATTGGAAGATGTGTGAATAAGGGGGTTGATTTCTATAAAACTATTGCTCTACTACATTATTTGCTCTATAAAGTGTCGCTCTACTAAATTATTTGAAATGAAGTCCAGTACTTTTCATTTTTTTGTAATACTTTGTATTTGTTGTATATTACAGCACCTTCTCTGTTCCTCAAGGTTGCTGTCTGTCCATCAGTGTACATTCAGCTCTTCTGATTGATATTCAATAGATTCCCACACTGAATCACAGAAAATAAGCACAAGCAAAACTTTATGGAACTTTAAAACATAAAATTTTATTAACATTAGGAACCTTTTAAAATGTGGAAATACCATCATTAAAACTAATCCGTAGTTTTTTCAAAAAATACTAAAATCAAATATTTGGTACTTCCTAATAGATATTTATTGCTATTTCTGTACTAGTTACCTATTTTTAATTTGCAGGAGCATAAGTGATGAACTAGCTGATTCCAACTGGCTTAGAAATCCTAGGTAACATAAATATGTTTGTAAATTAATGCAAATTAATAATTTCAATTCCATGGACTTAAAAGTTGTCCATCTTGAGTTTTCATTGAGTCCCAACTTTGTAACCTGTTGTTAGACTGCATTCATAAGCAAATTCCCGAGTGCTAATGATTGCTTATTTTGCAATGTACACAGAAGAATTCAAACTGTGCCGGCTCATGAATATAAAGGAGAGGTTGAGATCCCACCCAGACTCAGTTTTTCTTCTTTTATCTATACACTATATACTTGTACTGCAGCTCACAATTTAGCATATTCTCGAAATTTTATTAGATCGTATTTAATCAGGAAAAGAAAACTATTTTTTGAGGATCTTGCTTTTGGGTAGGATAGAAGCAATTACTACACATATATGCAAATTATCATTCAGAATGAACTCTTGAAGAACTTATTGTGTTATAATTAATTTATACTTTGGAATTCAATTATTTGATTAATCCAAGTGTTACCTGAATACTTGTGAGTGTAAATAGTACAACATAATGATCATAGTTAATACTAGGTTGGCACCAGTATGCATAAAAGTGTATGCATAAATACAAATGTAAGTACATATACATATTTTGTATCTTTAGAGAATTAAGTATGTACCTTAGGAATTGTTAAAGTGCTATCTGTTTTCATGTTTTTATCCTGTAATATAGGTTATTTATTTTTTGCTAACCAAGTATGTTTGCAAAGCATGGCTCTTAGATTCTGTAAAGAATGCTGATAAAAATATTATATTGAGTTCATCAATGTGTCATGAAAATTTTTTGTAGGCTTATTGATAGTAATGAGTAGCATGAGATTAATCCATTTTTTTCTTACTTTTCACAATGCCATTATGAAATACTTCTGAAAATCTTCCATATAAACTGGATTGCTTTCAGTTTTATTTGACTAAGATTCAATTTTTTTCCTCTATTTTAATTATTTTTGTGTTTCATGAGTGTGTGCTTACTTTATAGATCCATAGTCAATATATTACAAAAGGACGGTTAAATCAGTCCCAATGGACTTGCATGGTGCTGCACCTCTGCTGCTTTGCAGACCCAACCTAGCTGATTTAATTCAAAGACAGCTAACTTAGACGTCTTTACACTGAATGATGCTCAATTACTTTGTTTATTTAACCTGGTGCCTCACACATCACAAAGCAAACATCTAATTTTAAAATATTCTTTGGAAGAAAAAACATAATAATTTTTTTTGGTTGTTTTAATTCCTAGAAAGCCATTCTCATACATAGTTTTCTTCAATGTTGGGTTAAAAGAGAAGTTAACAACTCAGTCTCAGCTATCATATGCTGAAAAGGTTTCTAGACAATGTATGCAATTAAATATCTAACCACACAATTTATAACTAAATAAGTCTTTTTTATCAAAACACATTTAAATCATACGTGCCAAATACAATTTCTTACTTTGCATGAACATCATTTCCTTGATATTCTATAATTAAACACTTTCTCCTCATTGAACCTTCTCTGATTTGTCAATATTTTTTTCAATAGTATACACTAAAACAAGACCCATGTTATAGTAAAAACTCTACAGAACTCAAACGATACAATAAATATAATCATCCCACTTTTACTCAATAATCCATTATTTATGCCTGAGGATCACATTTGACCATAATACTATACTGAGAACTTTCATTCTCCTGTTGGCCAGCTTTTTCTAAAATGTTGTCATTTGTGTCACTGAAACACTAACTTGAAATCCATGTCATGCAGACAGCCCTGTCATCACCTGATAGTCTCTGAGATATTTTAAATATAGTATAATTATATGTTTTTTCCTGTTTCACTGGACCTTTCCTAAATTTTCAAAATTAACTGAAAAATCATAAGCCAAGTTCTTCTTGGATAAAAGATAAAAAGACATGATTATTCAAGATCAGTATATAAAGCAATGTAGACTTGCACTACTTTTTACTGTAAGATTAAAAACTTGATGATTAAATAAGATTTTATAAGATTAAATAAGATTAAAATACTTATCACATGGATATGAATATATCCACTCAAAATACAGAATAACTTAATTCTGATTTGGTTCATAGGACTGAAAATAGCTTAATTTCCAACTAGTATGTGACCAAATCAATCGAAGGAATCTCTTGTTTGTTATGTGATTTTAAAATTAAATTTTATATTATTTCTTCTGATCATGTACAGAATCACAGAAAGTCTAAAGCTGGTAGGGGCCTCCTGAGACCAACTAATTCAACTTTCCCTCTCAAAGCAGGGTCAGTTTTAGCAGGTTGCTCATGGCTGTATCAAGTCAAGTTTTAAATATCTCACAGACAGTCAAAAAAACTCTCCAGGCAACAGATTCCAGTGTTTGACTACCCTAACAAATTTAAAAATAAATAAAAAAAATGTGGAATTTCCTGTATTTATATATGTGCCTCCCTGCTTTTGTCGTGTCACTGGATGACAGTGAGAATAGTTGCTCTGCAGTCTTACTCTACCCCACACTGTTTTTTATACATATCTTTCCTGGTGTTTTATTACTTACCTTATCTCCAGTCTCTAGCATCCAATCTAAGCATTTTTTTATCAGCTATTGACAGTTCTCCCTGCCTCCCATTACTCTCTGTGTATTTGTGTCTGTCTGTATCTGTATTGTGGCTATATAGAGTGTGTCTAATCTCTGCTCTAACCTAGCTGATATTTTATTATCAATTCTCTTCTTCCTTTCTCTGTTTCAAACCATAAAACACCCAAATTCCCCAGTCCTCCAAATGAAACAAGGCAGTCTCTGTGTGTGTGTTTTGATGTGTGTTTTGTCAATAACAAGACTGTGGCTTCTGAGAACCTTCAGGACCTATCTATTCTGTATTTAAAACATTTCTCAGATGATTTGTTTTGGCTTTCCTACAGCTCTTGGTTAATGAATTTAGGTCTTTTAATACATGAAATGAAAAACATTTCTACCTTCATTCTGGTGTCCTAAGAGATGGTGTTCATCCATCAATATCATTTGGCTAACTTTTGCAACTGCTGTGAAGACACTGGATTAACCTTAAGAAAATTTGTCCTGAACTTGGACTTGTTAGGAATCTAAAATTCTTTTGAAAGGTAAGGATCAATTTTTTTCGCAAAGAATCAATTGGCATTTGAAAATCCTTCCTAGCGACTTTTAGTAAGGTAGATGTTTAAACACTCCTAAATCACCCTGATCTCCTGTTTTATTTGTTTTTTCTTCTAAGAAGAGGGTCAGTGTAGTGTTTTCACTTTTGATCCTGCATCAACAAGTGTGATCCAAAATTTTATCCAAACCTGATTTGAATGCCTTTGTTCATTAGATATTTAGGTGTTTAGATATTATGGAGATTTCAGTGATCACTCTTTAATATTTTTCTTGATGATAGAATACAGAAATTTATTTTGATTGGGTGTTTTGAAATATACTAATGGATAGCTCATGTTATGTCTTCATTTTAAGTATGAACATGAAGAGCAAAATAGTAAAGAAATTCTGCCTCAGTTGGCTGATATGAGTGTGTAAATGTTGGTATTTGTACAGTTAGATGTCTAAGGTATGATATTTCATACCAATGGTATCTAGACAAAAACCTGCTACTGAGGTTCTTGGGATTTGAAATTGAATAGAAGGTAATTGAAAGACAATGAGGTGGATCCTCTTTGAGTTGTAAAAGTAGCGTAATACTCCTTGTGTATCAAAAGTACAAAGATAGAGATGTAAGGAAGAGAAAAAGAGAAGATAGAAAGAGAAGGTCGAATGTTTATCAGGTTGTATACATATCTGAGATGAAACATGCCAGCCTTTAGAAGAATTAATAAGGGGCAGGACGTTATCAGCTAGGCCTTATCATCCAAGGTTTTGTGAATTTGACTGATGTTCTGAATCCAATGTAAATAAACCTTCACCTTTCAAAATCAATATCACAAATAGCATTATGCTTCATTTTTGGAATAGCTGATAACACTATTAAGGAAAGACACTTAATAATGATAATTTGAACTTGTCCTGTACCACCTAGATGTTGTCTGAAACACATTTTCATTGGTTCCAAATATCAAGGAAAACTTTTCTTTACTCTTATTTTTCTTTTATTTTTTCCACTGCATGATAATCTCAGTTAGCAGTCTACTGCCTTTCACAATTACCATATTTAGTTTGGAAAAAGAGAGGAGCACTTCTAGGACATGATGAAAAGAATGACTGTAAGCTTTTAACACGATGCAAAAATTGAAAGCTAAGCCACAGTAGCCTTATATCAGAGAAAAAGAAGTTTAGAATAAAGACCCCTATAGAGTATATCAATTTTACTGCCTTAGTTTAGGTAAATAAATGAGAGATTTCTTTCTAAATTGTGAAAGACATGTGACTATTTTAAATAAACACAAGTGTAATGCTTTTAAAGAGAAGGAGAGGCAGTTTGCCAAGAAAATGAAAATCTTGAACAACTCACTGTACAAAAGCAATGTGGGTTTTAATTCCTTCACATTTGAATTAAGACGTGTTGTCCCATGTAACTCACACTATACCTGTTGAAGGCATCCTTTATCTGGCTGGTTTTTAAAGTGCTATGTGGTCTTGGACAACCTCTAATGTTACCTTTACAGTACAAGAAAGCATTATAATGCCTAAAGAAAACTAAAACCCAAGAACTTAGTTTATTTTGTGACCAAATTTTTTTGCTGCTATTCAAGCTGAATAGTTCCTTATGTTGAAATTAATCCCTCTAGAATCCCAGGATGAAATCTTGTCTACTTTGAAATCAATGATAAAACTCTGCTGGATTTTAATGAATGCTGAATTTCATGAGCATAAACTATCTGGAGCAAAAAGAAAGAAAGCTTAAAAGCATAATGGAAAATGTTGAATTTATGATAAGCGAAATTTTAATTGTTGTTTTTTAAGTCTGCCCAATCACTTCTCCTTTTAAAAGGTTATTTTTAAAATTAATACCCTTGCAATTTTAAACAGATTATATCTAAAGGATTCAGAGCTGAATGCTCAAAATGCTATTGGTAGAGGCAAAATCAAATACCTATTTCCACAACTGATCTGTACGTAAGGTATTGCAACCCATATTGGCTGCAGCTTTGAACGTTTATCAAGACACCTCTTCAATGTGACTCTAAGATCTTTTCTTGCTATTTTCTGCACAAAGCACAGAGAGACAAACAAGAGGAATTCTAAATTTGTATTGAAGAACCTATGCTGTCTCTAAAGGAAGCATGATCTCCGGACACTTCTGCAGCACAGGAAATTATTTTCTAAAGACAGTGTTTAGAAAGTTGGTAGAAAAGTGAAGGAGAGAACTTTTTTTTTTTTTTTAATTAGAAAAAGTTCAACACAACAGGTCTTCAGATTGTGAATTACATCCAGATGATTTCAGCTTCTTGGCAGGAAGGAACTTTTTTTAGGGAAAACAGTGACAGTTGAACTCTAGTTTTATGTGGTTGTTCACACATGGTAAAATAACATGGCTCGCCCTCGTCTCCATCATGAAATTGAACATGGTTTTACCGCAATAGAGTCAGATTTAGCCAATTAGACCAATGAACTTTTGTCTCTATGTTTCGCAGATACTGAGGTAACATTAGAACAAAGTAGATGTGGAATGTTGTTTATACAAGGAGGTTTCTCCAAATTTGATCTGCTCTTGGAGGAAAACAGGCTGTGCCAATAGCTTCTTCAAAGCAGTGAATTTAACTCTTATTTCAGAAACCCTAAAGACAGTAAGACAAAGGAGCATGGTAAAAACAGAAGATAAAATATAAAAAGCTTGGTTTCTAATACTGTATGTATATTAGAACAGATATTTACTTAACTACTTTAGTAGTTGAGATAAACCTATTGGATAATTTCTAAATATCACTTTATGAATTCACAGGTCAATCTAGAGGAAATAAATAAATAAAAATAAATAGATAACTATCAGTATAAAACCATCATTCCAAACAATAACCTGAGCATAAAGCCAATTAAGATTCTACATTCTTAACACTACAATTTTTTAGTAGCCTAAATCACAGAACTTTGTTGATTCCTACAGAGATAAGAAAGCTGACAGCATACGATCTGAAGGATTTCTAAGTGTAGTAGCATAGGCTTATTCCCTTCATCTGTGCATTGTTCCCTTCATCTCAGAGCTGATTTAAGAAATAGGTTACTGGGTAACCTATACCAGGTAGTATATTTCAGCAATTCATAACAGAAAACCAAGTAATCAACATAAACATACCAACATCACAGCCTAAGAAGTTAGTCATGACTAACTACAGTTTAGTTGTGACATTACTATTACAATAGCATGGAATTTTCCATAAGAAAACTTTGTTCACTTAAAACCACCATAACAGCATAAAAAGAAAACAGTGCAATATTTTTACACAAAAAAACCCATGTTTTTGCCAGTGAAAGCAAAATCTATTTACTATTTTTATTAGAAAGTCAGAGGGTATCTTAGCCATGTTTTCCATGCATTCTCAGGAAGAGAGATTCAATTATCTGTTTCCAATTAAATAAACTGTCTTTTAAAAATATGGATGTCCTCATTTTAGCAAACACCATAATAACAGGACTATCCATTCTACATGGATCAGTATATGCAAGCTTTTACTGAGGTTTTTTTTTTCATCTTTATCAATATTGTAGTATTCCAGAAACAGGACAAAAAGTAGCCTCTAACTAAAGGAATTTTTGTTTCTTTCTGCTGTTGCATCAGTTTTTCCATATCAACCTCATTAAAGAGAATCAGTATCTAAGTTCAGACTGTGTTGAAAGCACAACGTTTAATGACCCGAGTAAGCCAAAAAGTATTATGTACATTTGCACTAGGGAACCCAGTGGTGCTAAGGAGCTCTATGATGAGATAGGGGAAATAATAATGAGATATAACACTGTTTTTTCTAGGCCTCTGTTAAATGATTATCTTCTTGCACCACATAAAGTATGTTTTCCTGAGGTGAAGTCAATAAACTCAGTGGAGCAGGAGGAGGTCCATTTTTCATTGTCTTTCCACCTTGCCTTATCTTCTTCCCCTAATTTTTAAAGGAAAATCCTATCCTCCTTCAAATAAAGTATGGACTAATGTAATGTAATCCCGTAGAAATGACTGTATGTATCTATAAGTTCTGAATCCAATAAAAAATTGATTTCATTCTTTACATTTTTACATTCCCCTCTATTTTGTAAAACTATAAAAGGAGCATTATTTCCTTTCGTTTGTTTACTTAAATGATGTTAAATTATCTCTAGAGATCCTGCAGAGGAGGGGTATTGGTAAGGCGCAGATATGGGGAGCAGGACAACAGGCAGTACTGCAAAACTTGGGAACATTCCACTTGATATTAGGTCTCTGTTAACAATCCAGGCATTAATAAACATTGGACAGTGAGTTACCTATGTTCCATTCCTCTTCTGATATTACCACCAAGAACTGTTGAGCAGTTGGGTGGGTTTTTTTGTTTTGTTTTGTTTTGTTTTGTTTTGTTTTGTTTTGTTTTTCTAATGAAGCTTCTCTGGAAGAGTTAGGAGGAAAACAGACTTTGTGAGAGATAAAAGACCTGTACAAGTTTTTAAAATCAGCTTTTGAGATAGAGAGGAAAATATAAAAAATAAGAAACTCAAGCAAAGACATTTCCCAGATCATTAAAAAAATGAACATAGTTACCAAATTGAGAGTGTTATGGGAAAGAACATCTAGATCATAAAGAAGACAGATGAGCTTGAAACATGGAATAAGAAACAGATGGAGATAAAGGTTTGCACATGTAAGTGAAGGAATCTTTTTTTTAATGTTTAGGCAGAACAAGGGTCTATATTAAGATGTTTTTATGAGGTGAGAGGACTGGTAGATTTGGGACAAAAAAAAAAAGACAGTGAGGAAGAGAATGTCCAGCTTTGAACTGATAGTGTCTTTTAGTGATATCAACCCCAGCGTCTTAAAGTTAATGTCTTTCTGATGTTTGTTTCCTATAATGAGTGACCTTAGAGATGGAAACTGATAATCTTAGAGAGGGAAATATTTTATTCAGACTGAAGAAAATGTGGGCAAAGATACTGTGAGTATCCACTGACTTTTGCTGGTTTTTTACCATCACTGACAGGAAATGAAGTCCTAAAACAACAGGTGGAGATTTCCATTTTCATGGTCCATACACTGTCTAGAGAAATTTTCAGATAGCTCCCATTACGCAGGTAAACTTTAAGATCCAAGCACCTCTTTATATTTGCATTCTAAATATTGGCACTTAGCTATCTGATATCAAAACTACTAATACAGTAGCCATTGGCAGGGCTGGAGACTCAAATACACTTTGTAAATCTACTACAGCATGTATACTCATCTGACGTGGAAAGCTGAAGTGTCATTTAATCCAATCTTCAACTGCGGGTTATTTTTCATACTTTTTAATGAAACACGAGGCTATATATTTAAAAAGACACTAGAGAATTAGCATAAATAGTATCTTTTCCAACAGTGATTAACAATCCCACTGTCACAGAGTAAGCAATAGAAAGGAATCACTGGACCTAGCCTTTTAGTATCTGGGATGAGTTATAACTCGTGTTTCAAATGAGAAATAGAGAGCATAATATTCAATTGCTCATAAAAGAATTATGTTACTGATGCGTTGACATAATTAATAAAACTGGAATTTTAGCTGGATCACTGTGACTGTGACACTTTTTCTCGCAAAAATGTCAGCTATGATTAGCACAATGCACTGAATATAGTGGATTATCTTGAATAATATGTATTTTTCAAAAAGTCTGGAAATTGCTTCAGAAATCTTGAGTGAGTTGTTAGGAGCTCCAGAAGTTAACAACAAGAGAGGTCAGCCTAAGAGATAGAAGACAAGTACAAACATTCAAGAGAAGAAATACTGGAGTGTCTCACTATGAAAAAGACCAAACAGGCCGAATACAAACAGGCAGAAGTACATATACAAACACTGGTCCCAGCACTGCTGAAGTGAGCATGATCTGAATGCCAAAGACTCACCAGAGCCAGAACAGTCAGAGTTCAGGCCACAAACCCTACTTTCAGATGATTTCAGCTTACAATTGGGATCTCACTTTTTCATATTTTTCTTTCCATACTTCAGCCAAAATAACGTAACTGAGAGCTTTTGTATTTCAGCTTTGTCTCTCTCAGCTTTTGTAACATGATGTGTTTGTCTCACTCCTCACTGGTGTGAGATGGACCCATCAAACAACAGGGGCAAGAGGAACTCTTCTATCTCACTTAATTGGGGCTGTGAGCTTTAAGAGCTAATCTCGCAAGTGAAGTTAGAATTTGATATTCTAATATGTATCTAATCTTTCCAGCCTTCCCAAAAAACTCCAATGAAAAGGTTCACACACAAACTTTTTTCCAGTAAGTTCTTAGTAATCACGTGCCATCAGCCAGCTGAGCTCCACATTAACCTAACATTTCTAGAGGAAAAGCAGTGGCTGATCACATCTTGCAACAGAAATAAACAGAAATTCGCTCCTCTGGTAATAAGAAATGATTACTTACTCCAAATACTTACAGGTATAGAGAAGCCTCTGGAAGTCTTTTCCAGAGAGGAACTCCGAGAAAGTACTGTCATAAATACTTTTAATCCTTCTCTGAAATGTAATAGCTTTCTTTCTGTAGGCCGTATAGATAGCTAAATTAGATGTGTCAACTATCTGACCATCTGTCGTTCCCAGGTACTCAGAGCATGAAACTGCAATAACATAATTCTAGTTAATGTCACATGCTGGACGAAGTATATGTCCTGTTGTTGTGGAGATAATTTAGATAGAGAAAGTATTAAATCATTCCCCTAAAATGCAGTGTTTATAAACATTCAGAGCCCCTCTCATGTTCCTTATACTATATTTAGGTACTAAAGATTTTCTTGAGCAAAAGGACGAGCAGGGGACAATATTCTACAAAAATTAATACAGGAATCCTATGTTTTTACACTTCTAAAGTCTTCAGATTCTTGCTTACTTCCAAACAGGTGTCTGAAAATTCCAAATTGTTTTGGAACATATTAATATATTATCTTTCAATTTTACATATTACTTCCTAAAAAACTGAAATGATGGTTTATGCTTTTGGCAGCATGAATACATTTACTATTCTACCTAATAAAATCTAATATATTAATCCACTATTTACAGACACTTCCAAAGGTGTCAACATACCTATTTTTGAGGTCACTAAAAGGGAATTTCCTAATCTATTTTGTTCCATTCATTAGAATGGAACATTACAAAAGTTTTTGCTTGATTTAAATAACAGCATTGAACTTTAACATCCAAGGACTACAAATTCTATTCCAAAAATTAAGAAAGTCTATGCCCTTTTTTTCAAGTATAAATTTTCAAAATTTAAAGATTTTAGTTATGAGGACTATATTCTAGGATATTAATTTAATTGCAACTTTACCACCTAATTTCAGTAAATTCAGCAATTTGCATTAATAAGAGAAAGGGCAGATTTGTGATAATTAACACAGCTTGGCCCACAAGAAGTGTAGAACAGAATATCTTTCATTAGGAAGAGTTGATCTTTTTGAATAGTTTCCAGATCCAGATCTGGAAGTCTACAATCTAACTAATCACAAACAAAGCATCGAGCAGTCAGACCCCTAAATTCCAGCACCTGGTGCCTTTTCAGATATCTCCAAGGGTCGTCATTTCAGAATGTGCAGGATGCCAATAGTGTATTTGACACCTCCAAAACTACATCTTGGGCAAACCATGCCAAGCATAACAGACAGATTCAAATGTTTAAGCAACAGAATCCCTTCTTGACATCACAGGATTTCACTGGCCTTCAATTGGAATTTATATTAATTCAAATTTCACAAAACATATGGAGATACCCACTATACTCATTTTAGCTTCTGCAGTGTACAATTTTCCAAGTCACTGTAGATAAAAATGTAATCTTACCATTTGTATATTGAACTTTACATACATTTAATACTGACTTACATGACTGGACTAAGCATGGCTACGGAAAAGTACTTTTTAATGTAATATTTCCTTTGTACATGACGATAGAGAAGTGGCGAAAACTGTAACAGACATTGTTACAAAGATCAATACAATTCTTATCTAAATTGAGTCCACCTTGTCAAACTGCAGATACAATTTTCCATAATCCAATGATGCAGACAAAAGCATTTATGGGAACAAATTCCATTTTCGTATTAGTCTTGTAATAATCTGACGTGCAAAAGTCTTACTTATAATTTTTATTTATGAGTATGGTTTTGCTTTCCAGCTCTGGGAGGGGATGAGTAAAGCGATCACTTCACATTAAAAAAAATAATATTAACTCAGTAATACGTAGTAATTCAATTCCTTTCAACTATCTTCACATGCAGAAAATTAATATAATTTTAATATCACCTGCAGATAATATGCCTCATAAGCGACATATCCCCTGTCTATACTGCTAATTAGTAGCTGAAAAACATAATATATGATATCAGAAAACTTGGTTCTCTAACATTTTGTGAAGTTGGCTCTTTGGGAATAAGCAGAAAAATAGTGGGACAATTGCCAGTGAATTTAATTGCCTGAAGTACAGCTTAAAAAACATCACAGAAAAGGTGTGTGACTGTAAGACAAGGTCTTCTAGGCCAGAAGTCAATCCTTTCAAAAGGTTTCCACTTAGTAGATTGTTACATATTGCAATTTTTATAGCATTAAGGTCAAACTGAAAATAGACACAGTCAAAATGTTTAAGAGTCAAGCTGATTGCAACATTTGGAGGCACCAATGACAGCATTTCCTCACAACTATTTCCATACAAATTAAGAGGCTGAGAATCCTTCAGAAAGCTCTATTACCAATAGAAACTAAAGAATTGTCTTCATACTTGTACAAAGAAAATGCCTGTCAAGTAAGCCACTGACAGATCCAACAGTAGATGATGCTACATTTTTGTCATTTACAGTTACTATATATATTCTGATTTCAAGAGTTAGAGGGGACTCTGCATATAACAGAGAACATTATTAAATTGAGTATTTTCTTCAGACATATAATCTGAATATAGGAAAAAGAGCAAATATAATGGAGGGAACCATCTGTTACTCTGAAACTTACTCAGAAGGTTTTATTGTGTGAAAAAGGACACAAAAATTGGTTTAGGGTGAAGCTATGTTGTAGGGTCTTTTCTTTCCAAAGAATTTATTATTCTGCCAGATACAGACAGCCTTTAAGGGATTGCTTCATAAACTTAATTAAACACATTAATCCTTTAAAAGACAAATTAATGTTCTAAGTGATTGGTACAGCCAAGAGAGTTGAACTATAAATTCTGCTAAGCAGGTGTATTCAATCTTTCTTTTCTGTCTTTGTTTTTTCTCCCTTTTAAATTATCTTGCTTTGATTCATGTTTTCTATATCATTTAAAAGACAGGAAGTTTTTATAAATTGGGAAAACTAGCTTTGATTATATCTTCTGGAATTTAAAATAAAAGAATCTATTTTTGGGACAACTCTAATTATGAGACATATTTGAAATATTAGTTGCTTCCTTTAGTTGCTCCATTTTTTTACAATGAAATAGGATAGACAATGGAAAGGCCAGGATATTTTCATCTTAAAAAGATGCCTTTGAAAAGTCTCAGCTGGGATTCAGTTTTATTCTAACTTTAAAAATTAAGAGAAAGAAAAAGAGAGAAGGAGAGAGAAAGAGTAAGAGACAAAGGAGGGTGAAGGGAGGAAGCAATTGAGTGAAAAGAAATGAAAGTTAAAGAAAGTAAGCAAAAGAAAACAAAAAAAAAGGAAAGCCAACAAGAAAGCAAGAAATAAAAGAAAGTTGTGCACAAAACTATATGACAAATCTGTGACAAACAGGTAGAACAGTTTGAAAAAGCAATGATACCCAATTCTATGGCATTACTAGAAATTAAGATTTCCAGCGAGACTGAATGGCTTGATTAATGTGTATTTTGTTAGGTTCTAAGCATCCTTTACAGCGATGCCTACCTTAACCAAATTGTTTTAATTTTTCAAGACTACCAAATTCAGGCAGCTAAACACTAAAAATATATAAAAATCTGCAAACTGAAAAAATTTTGAAATATTGTCTTCCTCTTTTGGACAGGTAAATCAAAAGTTGCTGTTGCCTGAAACCATGTGCTTCATTATATGTTTAGCCTGGTGAGCCAGCTGGGATTACTGAACTTCCATTATTCTCTGTGACATTTAGCTTTTCATCTTGCCATTTTCTGTATGGACTGAAACCTAAATTTTCAGCTAGTAAGGAGAGGGTAATGCAAGTTTCTTTATCAACTACAGTATTTCAGAAGCATTTGTAGCAGCAGGTGGTCTGATGTATTGCTGCACTAATCAAAATTGGCACAACTGTGAAGAAACTATGGTGTTTTTGTTGGGAACAGATCATTATCTTTGTTCTTGCAGATCACATATTAAAAGGAAATTATACTGCAAAGTTTTTTTTAAAAAATAAAAAGGTGAAATTTCAAAAATTCATCATTTAATGTTTTAGAAAATTTTCAAAATATGAAGACTAAAATAAGTGTTCTTTTCATTTTAAGCTCATTTCCAACCTCAAACACTAAAACAACCCCAAAAAACCCTAAAGCAGATCTTGAAAGTTGTGATATTAAGCAGTAGTAAAGAGATAAAAACGGTTACTTTTTTCTTATCTAATAGATCGTTCAGGAGATCCTGAAACTGCAAAGAATATAAACTGACATTTTGTGCATACCTCAAACAAGCCCCACTTCTCATTTAGCAAATACTTGTCAAAAGAACACTTGAATATGACATCAATCAGTTTTTATATCCTGGACTAATGGTCAGAGTCTTTTGCGATCATACTCATATGTCCTTGGAGCAGTCTAAAGGAAACCTTAGAGCAGTCTAGTAGGAAATCTACTACTCATTTTGAAGGGATCACAGTAGTTAAGATTCTTACAACCAAAGTAAGAACAAGAACAAATGTAATTCTGTAACTATCCAGAGAATCTGCTCCAAAAAAATGGTGGTATGAAATGTCAGTCTTATAAAGCAAATTTTATGCCTGTTTAAGACTATTTGCGTGCAGAAACACTCATATATTCATGAACAAATTCATACTTCTATAGCCTTTAGATGAAGAGAGGCCAATAAGAAAACTTTTTTAAAAAGTCACAAAAACTGTGTCTGAAAATGTTATAGCGGTTATAAGACACTTCCATTTTCCATGAAGGTAGAGATTTAAAGGAAGTTTGCAGTTGTCCCTCAGTCTCCATCAATAAACATAGTAGTACAAATGCTTTAACATCTTAATAATTGCCAAGCTAAATTAACAGGGTGATAGGGTTTTGATTTATGATTTGGAGGCCCCTTCTCTGTGCTGGCCTTCAGGAAGATTGAGCTGTCTCCCATATTCCCCGAAAGTGAGTCAATGACTGTTTATTCATTCCCTTGATTAGAAGGCTGCCCTGAAGCCAAACTCAAGGGGCTGCTATAATAAATGCAAGACCCATATGCTTTGTTTTGCTTTCTGGATTTAGTGCTAAACATTAAAAGGAATTGGAGATTGATTTTTGCGCATGGACAAGTGCCAGATAAAACATCAAGCAAGTGAACGGCCTTCTTCATAGAAACAAGCCCTGTTACTATGAGATGCCAGAGACATAGCTGAAGTCTAACTGCTGCTATTGAGCTACTTGGAGGGGTTTTTTCAAATATATCATCAACTGTTGACACCTGCTCACCTGCGTAGATATTTTGGTAAAAAATAGCGAGTGGTTAAATTACCTGTCTGCACTAATAATCATGTTCTCTTTTTCAGACACTGGGAGAAGAGTACTTGAACATCCAGTTGTTTTTGGCTCCCGTGCCTTAAAAGTGTTAAGGAAACTTCCCGGTCTGACCATTCACGCTCTGGCTCTCACACTCCCAGCTCCAGAGCCGTGAGTGCTGGGCCCAAAGCCCTTCACCTTGTGGGCAGCTCCGGTGATCCGACGGGTCCCCGCTCGCCTCCCCGCACTCACACGCTCGGACCAGGTTTCCTCACCGTCCCGCTCACGGCGCAGTAACACACAACCAGCCCGAGCAGGTACCTCCCAGGAGGAGCCCGAACCAGGAGCCCCTGGACTTCTATCCCTTCACGGTCCAAGCCCCCACAAATCAACATCACTCCTCTTCCCAAGCCGTGGCTCCTGCTGTGTCTCCCAGAGTCCATTCACCTGGCTGGCCCTTTCTTATGCAAAAGTTGGCAGTTCAAGGCCTCTTGCCACAGGCTCCCACCCAGAGCTCAGTCTGCACCTCGATCTGCATCAGTTTGCAAACTGAGCTACCTGCAACAGATTATTCAACAAAGGAACAGGCATGCCAATACAGGAGGTGGGAGAATTAAAGAGAAATAAGTCGTTAATACATCAAGGCTTTGATATTACTATCTTCCTGTCCCTTCCTTGTCTCATCACTTGGTGCTGTAGAGGTACATCACAAACTGATTTTTCAGAGCTTGCCTCCTCTCTACTCCTGATGTGGGATGTTTTCTCTCTCCGGCAGAGCAAGCAAGTGGTTTCAGCAGCAGCTGACAAATTGGCCAATAATGTGGGTAGTAAATGCAGTCACTAGTGATTTCCTTACACTACAATTTACATGTCAAGTTTGAAAAGACTCTTCTCGCATGTTCTGGGACTTAGAAACACATCAAGTAACTTTTGCTAATGGAGTCTCTGCTAAAATGAATCCAAAATTGATCAATCAATTGGTAAGCAAAACTATTGCCTTCTGAATGTGAGCCTAAGGAGGATGCTTACCGTTCAAAAACCGTAAAGAATTGTAAGGGAAAAGGAAATGTAAGGAAACAAAGGAACTGCTTTCTATAATAAAGGACTGGACCTTCACCAGAAATTCTCTAGCATGGTATATTTGAGAGACCTCATTCTGCTGAAGCAACTAGGATACTTGGAGGCTTAGTGACAGGGTGTCCTTGAGAATTATAGGACTCCAACTTTTCTTGAAAAATAAAGACAGATGCCAATCAACTAAAAAAAAAGATTATTTTTTAAGTGAGAAAAAAACAGCCAATGAAAAGTGGTTTATGGAATGTCATGACTTTGAGAAAGCAAAAAACAGGAGTGACTTGCACTGAGCTTTCAAAAACAGGCATATGTCATTTGCAAGTTAGCAGCATGAAGTTACAAACCAGGACTGTGCTCCCTGTACAGCTACATACAGGCAGAGATCCCAATTGGGCCTTGGAGTTTACCTGGTCAGCGGTGAGAGTCTCAGTATAACTCATCCAGATGGAACCTCTTTGATCAGTCCTCTAGCAAGACAATCCATTCTGATGTCAGATATCCCCAGCCATATTTATTCCTTTACTTATTGATATGGCACTACTTTAGAGCTGTTGACCACTTTCTTTTAGCACTCCTCATACAAAAGACTCTCATATTTTCCAAATTAAATGGCCTTTTTTTTTTTTTTTAATGTATAAATGCGGTAATAGACTGACAATTTTCATGGAGAGAAATGCTTGCTCTCTTACTTTTTTATTTCTTCTTGGGCTCCAAGCACAGCATTTTTTACGAAGCAATGGATCTAAAAGGATCTCATCACATCCATTATATCAGATGCACAAAGAAATCCAGGAAATTAGAACTTCAAATTAATATTTTACAGAAATTAATTTAACCGAAGATTTTGCGGAATATATTTCTGTGTCTGACTATTAAAATTATTCTCCTTTCAGTATTATAGAATTAAAGATTTCTGTGCACTTAGAAATCAACAAATTACAACTGTCAACAATGAAAACTATTAGATTTTTTATTCAAGTTAATTACCATCTTTGTTTAGACAGAAAGACCCATAAGTTTTGATCACGCTTTCTTTAACTTGCTGTAATGTTTCCAGCCTAATGTTACTAATGTTACTGTTAGTTAAAAAGTTCTAGGATCAATTAGGAGCCGTACTCTTGATTAACAAGTTTCTGGTCAATCATTCGATCATAGCATAGCAAGGGCCAAATGAGCAAGTATTAATTGTAAAGTTTTGGTGTTTGTGCCCATCATTGTACCCAACGTATTGTGGGCATCTTCTTTACAAAGAGACTGGAAACAGTATATTGCAAGGTATGTCATTGAATGCTTGATGTATTACCAGTTTCTAGAAAGCACTACCTTCAATGAAAGCATGTAATCTTTGAAACATCTGTCTAGTCTTTCAGTTTGTTTTAACTTTTCAGAGGAAAGCTCCTTAAGGGAACGTAGAACACATGTCAAAGACAGATAAAAGAGCTGATACTGGACCCCACACCACCAGTTGTGGGTGTGCACATTGTACAAAGAAAGCAAGGATTGTGCAAGGAAATGAGATGGAGAGTAAACACAGGGAAATAGAGAAGAATATGGTTTTCAGAGAGTTTTAGAAGGTAAGGAGGCACCTGCATGCTGCAACTTAGAGATCCTTCTGTTAGTGGCATCATCTAATAAAATTACATCGCATTTCCACTTTCAGACCACTGCTTCTGATAACTTTGAAATGAAAGCACATGAACATTTTCTAGTATAAACAATCATTTGTATTAAATTAAATTGTAGGTGCAGTCTGTCCTAGGTTTGGTGTGCAATGATTTAGCTTACATGCCTTGCAGCATAAGTTTTTGTAAATTAGGTCTTCTCTTCATGAACTTATAGCACTTTACTAGGATCTACGCACTAGATAAGCAGGGCCATGCCTGACATTTGGAAGTGTTTTCTTTTTGTTCTCCCTTGAAAGCTATATTTCTTTAAAATTTAAATATTTCTTTAAAATCCTTTCATGTTACAGAGAAAATGATGAACCCTGTTGCAGACAATGAGATTATCACTACTCCTTTCAAGAAAAGCAACTTTCCAGTTCATGAGATATTGCTGATATGTCTGCTCACTGGTTCATTGAACTCTTGGCTTCTAAGTTAAAAATAGAACAAGACTAACAATTAGAAACAATTTATGATTTAGTTTCAGCACTAGTGTTATTTTTCCCTGTCTTATTTCAGCAAAGGAAAAACAACTTCAATAGTTTTCCACTTACACAAAACTAATAGTAAAAAAGTACCAAATGCCAAAGAACATATGAAAATCTTTTGCTGGACGGAAGACTTCAAGGATTCATAGTCTTTTTCTGACTCCATAGGAAATTTGTGATAAAACTAAGTTGCAAGAATGGAACAGTATCAGATAATTCTTTTTTTTTTGCTGTTGTTCATTAATACATGGAATGGACTTGGTTCTCACAGTTGATTTACCACCCTTCATGCTCATTAAATATAAGAACTCTGTATCCAGGAACTCATCATTATTTTAATCACTATTAAGTTCAAGTTAATAAAAAAACTTGCAAAATATTATTTTGCCAGCTTTTCAAACCCATCTCAAGGAAACACCATCTCACAATGCTTCTTGTTGATTCTTTCAAGGGAATAAATACATGTCTTCATATCCTTGTTTGAACAGCTGCCGATAACAAGATAAAAGTCTGGTAAATTGCTAAGGAGAGGAAAAGGATATACGAGTCAAAGCCTTTGACCCTAAAGATGCTGCTTCAAATTCAGTCTCAAAGAGTACTGACTGAAAGTCATTATCTCCTAATGACCGTTCAGCTTATGTAAACTTGGTTGTATGCATCTCACTCTCAGTTCCTGGTAAGTAAACACGCGCAGCAGAATTAAACCCCAATGAATCTTCTACAAAGGTCAAAAGTACAACAAATCATGGAGATAAAAACCCACTGTCAACCATAAACCCACTTTTTTAGGCAGTGATTTGGAATGATGTTGAAGAAAATGAGGTAAAACTGAACATGAAAGATAAAACATGGCCTGTAGTTAAACAAGCCATAGTGAAAACAGCACCACTAATTCAGTGTCTAGATCACCATTGCAGTATCTTACATTAACATCACTAAGATTTTTTTATATTTGAAAGAACTAATTAGTTACTTACCTCAGCTTGTTTTCCCTTTTCTTTGCATGAGACCAATCAATCAATATATCATTATGTGCGATAAATACTACTCAAAATAATCTTCTGGATTTCTGATAGAGTTTTTTAGCCTGTTTTATTCCTATTCAGCAAAACATAAGGTTTTTTCATCATTCCCACTAAACTTGGAGAAATTCACTCTTAGCAATCCCTTAATCATAGTTTTCAAACCATGTGATGACAAACATGAAATTTCAGGTGGCTATATCTACAAAAATCAAGTTGTTCACTCAAGGTGAGAGGGACTAATTTCATGGTACTTTTTGCCTTCATGTATCAACTGATATCTGGACTGGAGAATTAAAAATAACTATTTGTCTGTCTTAGAAAATTTGAAGGTAACAGTTATACAGACAAAGGGATGATCTGTTCTCTCCTGCAATGCTGTGTTTTTTGTCCTATTTGCATCTAAAAGCTATACTGAACAGTGGAGAAGGAGTTCATAAACTCAGTCATGCTAAATCTCACAATTCTTCAGAAAACCTTAAGTGTAAATCTTGTCCAGCACTTTAAAAACTTTACAAAGTTAGTAGCTCTTATGGCTTTGATGATAACCAGTGAAAGTTATTGCATGATTTCCTGAGTGTTCTTTCATTTCTTTTCTTTCATTCCTTAATGATTCTTCACAAGTCTTGTCAAGATACATCTTAACTTAGGTACTATGTTATATTCTGGGAAGACAGAGAAAAGAGAAATGCCTACATTTTTTTTTCTTTTTTCCCTCCTTTCTTCCACCCCCACTTTTCTTTTTTTCTCCTCAGTAAATTAAATATATGATATTTTTAGAGAATAACATCCTGAGAAGTAGCTCTTAGCCATAGAAAATAGAGCTTTATAAGAAACAAGGGAGATGAGAAGAGTATTATATGATTGTTGGCATTACAGCTTGGACTGTTAAGAGCAAAATGATGTTCTTGAATTCATATCTAAAGCTACTTTACAATCTTACAGCATCTTTCCTTCTGGAACTTTAGTCATTCTATACATCAAGTAGCAGGGCCTCTTAAGTCCACTGCACACAGGTAAGTAAAGACTTTTTTTAAGACTGACTTATGAATTAATGTGAACTCAAGAACAGTTCCAAAATCCTGAATGAATCCCTTGTTCTAATTACTAAACTGCTTTAATTCCCACCTGTAGTCAAAGATCAAGACATTGAAAATTGTTAACTTTGTGCATCATACAAGGAATTACTATCTTTGAGACTTAGCTCATCTATTGTCTGGCAACATTTCAACTCTTTCATCAATATTTCATGATGTTTCTTGTTTCTCTAAATACTTGCACATTGCTTGCTCCTGTTTCTTCCCTAGCTCCCTTCTGCATCCTTTGGAAATAACTGGGAATATGTGTGACAGATATTTTCTGTAGGGTATCATACTGTCTCCTTAAGCATCTGAGCCATGGATGATATAAAGAGAAACCATGATTGTATATCCTAGTTTCTAAGGTAGTTCAGGGTCTTAGCAATGCAGAAGGAGAGAGATATGATCTAATACATTGTCCTGGGTTGCAGTGTATTCTATTACCATCTTCATGAGCTGTTGAGAGCAGGTGGGGCTGTGCCCCTTGCCTCTTCTCTCTGGACTATCTCCTGGTAATGGGCCAGCTGTCGAAACCAGGTGGGGCAGGGCTCTTTATCTCTCCCATGACCCATCCTCCTTCTAGGGGGGATATCTCCTGTTAATGGGCCATCTAGTCTCACCACATGACTGACAAAATTACATCATCCCATTGTGAGATGCTCTGCCCAGAGGGAGGAACCAAGCATCCCATCCTGGATATAAGCTAAGATTTTGAACACCAGAGTCAGCTCTTACCTACTGGATTCCCAGAGGACAAGAGCTACCACTGGACCTTCAGGTGAAGACCAGGCCTTTTCTACAGGACCATTGCTTCAACAGAACCATCACTATGGAGGACTGCAGCCACCATTTTATCAGACTGCTACCAACACCCTGACTGACAGGGTTTCAGGTTGTATCCTGACTCTGTCGGTGGTTTCTTTTTGTACTATTGCATTTATTTTAGCTTTTCCTATTAAATTGTACTTCTGACTTGGAGACGCTCACTGGTTTTGCTTTCAAACCAGTACATACATCTGTCCCTAAATTTCCTCTTGCTATTGCTACAAGTGCTGATAATTTTGGGAATGAAGGAGTTGATGGCTGCTGAATGCCAGGAAGGAATCCACAGGAAATAGTATAGAGAGAGGTACTGATTATGCAGTTAGTACTTAACAAACACAAGATACAATGCTTTATGATTTGGAATCAGTGGGGCAAAGCCAGAGGGTGTTTGGCACCAGGACTAATTTCACGGCTTGATACCAGGGGTATCAGGCCTAAATATTAGAGCTCTTTCTGTGTCCTTGCTCTATCATTTTTCCCTCAAAAAATGTCTGTTTTACAAAACAGACAAATGTTGAGAGCTTTTTCAAAAGGTTTGTGGGACAAAATGCTCTTTGATGATGATCAACAGAAAATGACATCTAACACATTAAAGAAATGAGGCAAAACAAGATTTGGAAGTGTAAAAAGGTCATGCTCTTGCAGAACTCCAAGTTCCTGGTTTCCATTACAGTTTTATTATGATGATTTTTGCGTGACTGTAGCTGGACCTCTCATTTTGAAAGCTGAAGAAAAAGTTGCTAGCTGCAGTCAGACAGGAAACCCTCCTCCCCCAGGCTCAACAATGCCTCATAAAAATATCAGGTCACAGATTAAAACAGAATGACTTGAGAGTTCAAAAATAACAAGTCTTGCCCTAGTATGTCTGGAATTAAAAATAGCTTTTAACCTGCTTAAGATGGAAAGATAATATTATTTCTAGTTTCAAGTTATTGCTCTTTCTCCTTTTGATCTAAAGTAGAAAATTGACTTTAAGTATTTACTAGAGACAACCAAAACATGTCTAATGGACCTTTTTGGCTAGCCATTTTAATTTGTAATAATTTTTTATATGTGAATGATAAAAGTCCAAAGGCTAATTCACAATTCTAATTGGTAACATTTTTAATATTTCTTATCTTACTATGCGATACTAGTATGCGTCCTCAAAACTCTAGATGCCACTTTGAATCTTCAGCCAAGTCTTCTGCTAGACTGCACTTGAACAAGGTTTACAAGAAGACTTTGAGGTCACTGGGGCTGTGCATGAACATAGACCACAACTTTTACAGAAACAAGAAACGTATTTTTCATGCAAAATACCACCCCAAAATGAATCCAACTTTAGATTTTTAACTGAAATATTTTCTCTAATAGAAAAGTGAGTCACTGACACTAGAAAATACATTTTCAATATCTGCTCTCCCTTCCTATTTGCAATTTATCCATTTTCACAAATATGTTCAGGCTTAAGGACTGATGTATCCTGTAATCCACCTTTCAAATTGTGATAGTTATAATTCAGTATCTCAGCACTGTAACTTGCCCTCAAAGCCTCATGGCCCATTTTTGGATTCCTAATTCAACCAATTATTTTCTATTAGATTAAAACATTTCACAGAATCTATCTTTCCTGGGCTAGATTTTTTTGTTTTAGTGAATGACTAAGTGCAAAGTAGACGCAGCTCCAGTGGAATCTGAATACTGAGATAGCTGCCTCTCTGTCCGCATTCTTGCAATGTAAAAAGTGCAGGTGGTCCCTCAAACCCTGATATCTAAATATCATGACAGTCACCCAAACTACTGCTAGTACTTCATCCTTAAGTGTGGGACATGGCAACATGTCTCATCTTCTCTTGCCTCAAAAAGTGGGGGTTTTTTTTGTCCTTCTAAAAGTATTTTCAGTGTCTTTATACCACTGTTGAATCTGCTCACTATCCCAGTCACCTCTGAAAGATCAGAAAGAAATTCGGAATCTACTATAAGATTTTGACAGCTACCAGTGCTGCAGCACATTGCAGAGATCCTTTGGGCTCCCACCAGGCTCAGTGGATGGGTGTAGGTTTCTTCATCTGATTGTCAACCTGAAAACACTGAAAATACATCTGATTGGAAATTCACTTCAAAATCTCCCAACAATTGCTCTAATACCTTAACCCCTGATGCTTTTTCCTGTTGCTGAATGCTGCTAACACAGATATATATGACTTTCCTAATCACTTGATTCTCCTCAGGAAAAGGATATTACCAATCATAACCATTTCAGAAGGGACAGTAAGTTAAACCTCATTCCTTTAACTGATTTAATCTTTAAATAGGGAGACTTGGAGCAGAACTAGCAAGCAGAACCAGATTTAGGCTGTTGAGTAAAATGGCTTCCTCTTTCAAATTTAAATCCAAGTCCCTACAGCCTGGCACTTTGGGGAGAGAAAATGCTAAATGGGTGGGAGTGACCAGAACAGTGTGACATTTTTTTGCGTTCTCCTACACCACCTACCCATGTGAAGGTTATAGAAGACTGCAGAGAGCTGCAATGTTCTGACAAACTTGTAAATGTGTAGGCTTTACTGTGTTTCACCCTTTAGTAGCTATTTTAATGATCCTGAGACCTAACTACTTGCATTAAATTTCCTACAATTTATTTTGATAGTAATTATTTTTCACATACTGGTAAAAGAAATGTTTCAGACAGTCAACACAAACTCCAGTTCTCTCCTAGGCTGAAGAACAAATGGTTGAGGAAGGGGGACAGAGTTTAAGTTGATTCATTTTGGATGATGCATGACATGTACAGTGACAAGGACACATTAAGTAGGTGACAGTTCTTTTAAATGTGTCACTCCAAAGAGATTACTCAGATACTCAGTTAGGTTGCTCTTTAACTGCCTTCCTAAGCCACAGCCTAAAATCACAGCATGCATGGTTACAACCTCCACATCTTAACATACTGACAAGATCCTGACAGCTTCCTTTTTGAAAAGTTTAATACCTTTTCCATCTCCTAGTAAAGAAGGCATCAAAGGAAACTGAAAAAAAAAATAGAAATATGAGAAATTTCACATTTACAAGACTATGAGCTACACCAAATTATCACTGTGGAGAAGCATATATCGCTTTTAAAGGAAATTTAATTTCTTATTTTGTTCATTTAGCACTTGATCTACATGCCTCCTTCCATAAATAAATGTAGGTTTTTTTCAAACAGGGCTGCCTTCAGTAGGGCCTGACTTACTTTCCTCTTAAAAAAGAGAAAAAATGGTTTTTACTTGAAATTCATAGTAACACGGGCCAATTAGAACCTCTTAGGCAACCAGTTAAAGTTACTGAGATTGGCTCCATGTTTCAGAAATCATGGAATCTTAGACTATCTCAGGTTGAGAGAGACCCATAAGGATCACCAAGTCCAGCTCCCTGCTCTTTTAGTTCTACCGAAAACTAAACCATATGACTAACATTGTTGTTCAGATACTCATTGAATATTCCAGTACTTCCCTGTGGAGGCTGTTCAGTGACGGACCACTCTCTCAGTGAAGAGCCTTCTCCTACGTCCAATCTAAACCTCCCCTGTGTAATGAACCTTGCACGCTCATTCAGTTCTTCCAGGTCCTGTCACTGGTCACCACAGCATCTTCCCCTCCACGGCTCCCCTCAAGGAAGCACTAGGTGACATGAGACCACCCTTCAGTCTCCTCTAGCCTGAACAAGCCAAGTGACCTCAGACCTTTCGCAATCTTGGTTGTTCTCCTTTGAACACATTAATAGTTTGATGTTCTTGTACTGAGGTGCCCAAAACTGCACACAGGACTTGAGATGGGGCCACACGAGTGCAGTGCAGGGTGGGACAATCACCTCCCTCGACTGGCAGACGATGCTGCTCCTGATGCACCCTGTTATGTTCATGTTCAACTTGCCATCAACCCAAAACCACAGCTCTCTTTCTCTGCTTTCCAGCCTCTTCTCCCCTTCTTTGTATCTATTAGCAAGATTACCCTATCCCAGCTGAAGAATGCAGCACTTTCTGTCAAATTTCAACTGTTGGTAATTATCCAACTTTCTAATATTTCCAGATTTCCCAATAAGCCTCTCTACATTTGAGGGAGTCCACAGATTCTCCTAATCCGGTATCACCAATCATTACAGTTTACTTCTAAATCTCCCCTACAGCCCTCCTAGTTACTTATTAGCAAGCTCTTTTATTTGCAATTATAGTCCACTTGCACATGAAATGTTAAAAAATAAATTTTTTTAAAAGTCTGAAATTCTCTATGGCTCATCTCACAACACTTTCCTCCATGTGTTAGTACACAGATGAGCTTGACAATTAACGAGGATTTAGTAAAATTGCAATTCTATTGCTAACACTAAGCTTTCCCACCTTTTCTGGTGGAATAGAAGACTTTCATATTTTGTCAATGAGTTGAATCATTTACTGCTTTGCAGTGTGATTTCAGCTAGAGGACTCAGAATGATTGCTTCCCACTATCCATGAGCATGAACAAACATGTTTGAAAAAGTGGCATGAGGCAGGAATAACCCTTACATTGACAAGACACATTATTTTCTACCTTAACTTGGTCACAGCTTTCCTTCCAGTACAGTAGGAGCTGCAGCACATTTGTGCTGCCTACCATGTGACTCCATATCTTTGACCTGTAAATCACAATGGGTCCCTGAACAGAACTTTACAACTTCTACACTGCACAGAGTCTTCTGTACCACAGAGTAGTGTGCAGGATCTGGCCCTCAAAGCTCTGTGGTTCCATTCCCTCTCTTGTAAAAGAGAACCGAAATAGATGGTTGCTGTAAATCTGAATTTCTTAAATATTTCTAGCATGCTTTAAATCTGGGAAAGTTTTTACACTGTCATTTATTTATTATCCTTGCCAGAAACCAGTGTACTGTTTTCCAGTAGCCGTGCCCCTATGCTCTGTATAGACACATGCAGTGGAAAAAGAAACCAGCTGTGTTTTACCCACTTCCAAACACCTTGATGGAGAAATCAGCAATAAAATCACTGTAATGAATCTCCTTACTCCACTCTCCATTTCCATGTCAGTGAGAATTTAAGGTTTACTTGAGAGAAGAATTCTATTTGTCTTATGTATCCTAAAACCAGCTTATTTATTTTTTGTAAATCAAATAACTCTCCTTTTAACCTTGAACATTCCCCAGTCCCAAACCAGACAGTCTTGCAAAATAGGCCAGTCAATCATGTTCTTTCTTATTGTGGGTAGGGGTACTGGGAGAATAGAAAAACCTTCTGTCACTAAATCCTTTCCACCCAAAGGCAAAAAATCTTCACCCAATTAACTAACACCAGGTGCACACTTGAATGCATCAGAGGTATGTGGTATACTCACTGGCTCTGTTTCTAACTTGGCAGACAGACGTGAAACCTGCCCCTGATTAGCCTGTTTTACTGGACCTGCAGTGGAGGGTGTCTCCCCTCTCAAGAAAAAAAAAAATTTGGGTGTTTCTGTGCAAATAATGAATGCCTGACCATGCCAGACCCAGCATACCCTGTGCATTAAAAGGACTGTCCTTTTTATGAACAGGTTTGTCAAGATCAACTAGTGGCAGCAATTCACCGCAAAATAAAATGTTTTAGTCGTGAGTGACCAGCATTTTGTGCAAATGCAGAGAGTATCAGAGTCCATCTCCATGGTGGGGTTCCTACCTTTACAGGCACAGAATATCAGGTTCCCCCCAAGCTTGACTTTTCCCTCATATATTTTGGCTCTGACAACTTTTCCTACCAGACAAAATATTTTTAAAAATCTGTGGTCAAAAGAATTCCCGGCATACACATTTCAACCTCTGATTGCAACTGATGTAGCTCTTTGAGAGCCTGAAAAGTTCAATTTTTATCTTAGAGGATTTTGAAGCACCAAACATTCCTGAAAATCAGATGGTAACATCCGTAAACTTAGCCTGAGTACAAGGAAATAGAGATATTCAGGATTAACAAAAAAACTCTAAATATTTTCTCCTGGATGTTCTTGTTCTTTATTAATATTTCATAAGTAAGGTAAAAACTGACAAAAAATTGTGAGTTCTTTATGTGATCTGTGTGATAGTCAAACTCCTTCATGTAAAGCTATTGGTTTATTTTCTTGTAGTAAAGCAGTTTAACCTATAACTGCTACAAGTATATGTAAGACCTTACAGTTACCACACAACTGAACCACTTAAATAAATAAAATCTTTTAATTCAGGATTTCTACCTAATATTGGTAAAAAGAACTTTGTCATTCTTTTAAGGCACTTAAAAGCATAGATGATCAATACATGGATTAGAAGAGAAGTTATACCAACTGAATACAGCTAACAAAAGCTATTTTTAAGTGATAAAATTGTAAGAGCTGTGGAGTTTCACTAAGTTGCCCCACTCCATGGATACAAATTTATTAAGCTATTACTGTTATTCTTTGAACTATTTTCTCTATGGGATATGAATCTATACTTGCCAGTAACTTGAACTTGGCCTTCTTAGAGGTCTACCATCTCCCTTAAATCAACAGCTTCTCCTTTTTTCTCTCTAACCTGAAGATATTGAGGACTATGTTTTAAAATCTCAAAGACTCAAATTCACACAACCATTTTTTAAAAAATGTGCCTCTCAGACAAACTGAATGCAATACAACCAAAACTACTGTGTTGTCTGAAATTAAAATACAAACCACATTGCCTGCATGTCTATCCTGCTGCAAGTTCTCTTGAAGAGCTGGGATTCGAATCTTTGCCTTTAGAAGAGAAGAACAGAACAGAAGATTGATCATCTCAAAGATCAATTCAGTCTAGAATACTGTTGTCCACTGGAACTAGGCATGTGGGCCCAGGAAAAATATTAAAAATAGGGCAAGAGTAGAGTAGTGCTTCCATGGAATAAAATCCCACACTGCAGAGATTTTACTGTTAGAGAGTTGCTGTATAGGAAAATTTCAACCAGACCATTGTATTTAGTATAGCCAAGGCTGGGTCTGTTTTTCATTAATTTATCCAAATTTTAATTATTACCTTTTTTATAATACAAGAAATCCACAATATTTTCTCAATGAGTTCCACAGTTTAGCTATGTATGTACATATGTATGTATGTATGTATGTATAGAAAAAAACACCTTCCTTTGTGTTATTTTTCATTTGCTGTCAGGTAACATCAGTTTGTTCTCCCTGCTTTTCCTTTTATGAGGGTGTATAATTTTCCTTGTTCATCTTATTTACAACTTTCCCTCTTTATATGCATCTTTCATATTGTTCTTCACCTTTTTCTATTTGAGGGTGATAAATCAGTTTAGTCTCTCCTTATCTGTAGCATTGTCGTGCAGTTGCTTGTTGCCATTCACTGTGTCTGCTAATTCTTTCATAGCAATTTTGAGGTGCAGTTCAATTTGGCTTATTTTCTTTATAAATGAACTGAAAATTCTTCACAATATAAAATATTAAAATGTTGTATCCAAATATGTAAGGACCTATTGCCCTAAACTTTTCATTTATCAAGTAGAATGCTTACATGCATTAATAGAAATCAACATATTGTCTACCAGACATGAAGAAATTGTTTTGCACAAGAATAGAATAACTTGACAATTTTTTGTCGACACAGTGTTCACCAAGACTGAGATTTTAAAAGGGACATACTTCCTGTTAAATAGTAATTGAGAATGTAACTATTTATTTCAGTCTTTATCTATCTTTCCTACACTAATCTCATCTGGAATTTTTCCCAATATTAGTATGTACTCTGGACCTACAATCAATTTTGGAATCACCACTGGTCATTTTTAAAAATCTCTACTAACATCAGACTTTCAAATATGTGTCTTATTTTGTCTAAAAAAGGAATGGTTGTGTTTAAGTAGTTAAAACTGCAGTAGTTAAACTGCATGCTACAGGTTAGGAAAATCCAGAAAATAGATTTTCTCTGAGGTAAAGTTGGTACCATTTCTCAATCTCAACATTCAATAGTTTTCTTGTTTTTCTCTCTATGGTGGCAGGCTGAGAACCATTAAACAGCTAAGGACAACAAGGAAATGCAGAGAATGAATGTTCTGGATCAGTTTATGTTCCAGGGCAGCATAACCTATATCCCTAAATAACTATTTAAGAATTTTTCATCAGGATAAGTTACTCAGGAGCAGGAAAATACATCATAAAAAAATATATTTTTTAGTGAACCATCTTGTAGTGATTTTGGTGGTGGAAGAAATGATAATACAGATCAGACAGATGCCAAGTAAAAAGCAATAATTGACTTTTGGGTCACATACCTATTGATAAATGTAGTATTATTTCAGTAGACCCAGGGCTAGTTTATGCTGAGAGCCATTAGGAATTCAAAAGGATACCAAACTCTTCCACCTCCCCCTACAATAACATCCATATGGCTTTCTACATATTGTTGCAAATTCAGATCACTGAGGAATTTCATGCAGTGTTTTATCCTCTCACCTAACAAATCATCTATAAAACTAAGTACCCTTCACATGGTATTTGTATTAAGGGGTCATCTACTGTTTTCACAGACAGCTATTTGTTATTGGCATGTTTAGTTTCTGCATATAAATAGCACAGATTTATAATCAAATTTTTTTTCAAAGTCAAAACATTTAGAAGAACTGGATGAAAAAGCAATCAGAGGCAAGTCTTTGCCATCTACTTTCCCACTTCTCCATGGCCTCTTTTTAATGGTAGCAGGCCATCTACACATTTCTAGGAATTAAGTACACATCTACCCTGCCCACTGGGCAGATAAATCAGAGTTTATGCAGTGTTGTTTGAAGACTTTTTTACACTCTTATTAGTAGATATAGAGGAAACAGAGTGAGAGGGAAGGAATAAAAGCCTGCTGACTCTGCAGGTTTCATCCTGTAAGTTCAGGCAGTTTGCCTGACCCCCCCCCGCCCCCTCCACTACTATATGTCAAAGGTGACATCTTTGCAATAGTTAAGAGTACTTTTTTCCTGTACCTTGTAAAAAACATTAGAGCAGATGAATGAGTCAACCAGTCAGGAAAAAGATAATTTGAGGTTTGTCCCTTAAAATGGACAATAGAAGATGTTTTTGTAACTCTGGAGAAACAGGAGAAGGATATGTCAATACTTCCCACGGTGCTACACCACATGCCAGCAATCTGTGGTTAAAGGACTCTCAGAGCAAGGTGCGGTTTCATCTTTAATTCAGTTGCTCTCCTTTGAATTCTACCACTTTAACCAATGAGGTTTAGAACCTCTATGAACTTTTTCCCCATAACCTTCTAAGGCAGAATGCTTCACTTTTAGCCATATGCTGCATAAACAAAAATCTTCTTTGGCTGGTTTCTGAGCAGGATCTAGGAAACACATGTGATCAGAGCAAAGAGTGGATTTATCACCTAAAGCCCAAACCTCTTGAGGATTCAAATGCTTAACTTCTTCAGACTGTCAAAGGAAGTAAATTCTGGAAAAGCCCTCAGGGCTTGTGCTACTGTTGTATGCTGTTCATTGTCATTCAATGGCAGCGTTAGCAATTATTTCAATGAAAGTTTGGTCAGATTTTAATTTCACCCTATTACTTCTAATTTTTTCTTTTTTTCCCCTATGTAAACTCTGCATGAAAGCATCAAGGCCACAGATATTAAACTTGTTCAGGACCTTTCCTTGATTTCATAGCCCTGAATAAGAGGCTGAATTAAAACTCATCATTAAGGGTCATGGAAAATGAAGAGAGCTAGAAAGATTTTGCATACAGATTTGGAACCACTTTACGTAACAATCTACTTGCAAAGCTGAGCTTTTCTTCCTTAGCTTATGCAACCTACCACTTCTTTTGTGAAGTCATCTGATATAGCACAAAAAAAGCGTGTTTTGTGAGGAATATCACATGAAAAACACTGTACTATTTTTTCCCATAAGTAGGGAGGAAGGTCCAGGACTAAGAGGGAATTCAGTGTTTTCTGATGAGTGCAGGCATTGAAAAGAATAGATGTGCTCTGGGAATCTGGAGGTCAGGAAGGATGTTCTGCACTGTTGGTGGTGCCAGAGTGCAGGACTCTGACCAGTTTCTTTTAGCTATTCCACACATGGGGCATTAATGTTTAATACAGATTTTACTTATTTTAGGTTATTTTAAGATACATGGGATTTTGATTTAACAGAGAGATGCAGGAATGGATTTGAATCACAGTGCAAGTACAAATTGTGCTTAGCGGATTGAAGCAATTCTTACATTCATTTGAATAGCAAAAACCCAAAAATTTCCTGTGCTTGTCATCAAGACACCAGACATCCCCAGCACTCCAAAGGATACATGGGTTGAAACCAGATCAAGACCATTGCTCTCCTCACAGGTCTTTTGTTTCTCAGTTCAAATTCTCTATGTCACTTTTTTTTTTTTTTTTTGCATATTATTGATTAATGAAGGGATTAACAGTGAGCAAACTTCTGATCTAGCCATTCACAGAGAGCAAAGGCTCCCCTCTGGTCTCCTTTGCTGTAAGTTCAGCATCCTTTGCAACAACCATGATCAGTCACTCTGCACATCCTTCCCAAATTTCATAATTGCATTGTCCATGGCCATCTCCTCTAAGCCTTCCATTGTAATGGCTCATCCATCAGTAACAAGGGGCCATATCAGAGATGAATAAAGAAAAAAAGAACAAATCAAAACCCACAGATGTTTACTGAGCAAATACAGAAATGAAAACAAAAATTGTTAAATTCTACCAGAAAATTGGAATCAAAGGCTATTGCAACAGAATATAGTATAAATGAGGATGAGAATAAAAGTTCAAATGAGGTGCAGCCATTATTCAGGTCTTTATGTAGGTATAGATGAATTAAATGGTCAAAAGGCCTTGGATGTTTTGGCTTATCTGTCAGATTTATGTTCCTGTGAAAAAAAAACTTACCTCTTGGTGTGAGTCCTACTCCTCTGCTAAACTCCAGTAAGTTAATCAGAAATGTTTTTTATGCTCATATAGCTCAATAATTTCAAGATAATCTGGTTGTGCTTAGTTGAAAAGAAACCTTTTCTACAGCTTTACCTCATATTTCAGACTTACAGAAATTTGACAATATTCTTGAGATTACAGAAGGAAATTAAAGTGAAGAGGAGGGCTTTTGTTTGTTTGGTGATGTTTTCCCCCCTCCCTGCCTCTAAAAGGTTTAACTTGATATTTGGATTACACTTCACAGTGGAGTAAGCCTGAGGAACCACTGCTTTATTAACTGATTTCCTCATTTCAGCTCAACAGCATTTTTAAATCTTTGCCTTTTGCCTAGCAGCTGTGTTATCTCATAAACACAAGAATTTTCACTAAGGGATGTCAGCCTCAGCAAAACCATAACAAACAAACAATTTAAAGACAAAGTTTGATTAGCTGCATAAAAGAAAGATCTGCGCAATTTACACATCTACCCTAACAAGCCTTCGTTTTTTGTAAGCCTCAGACAATTGCTTACACCAAGTGATTGCCTACCGTTTAACAACAAAAATGAAGTGTTATAATTGCCAGTTTCTTAACATAAGGTCCTGCACTTAAGACACTTTAAGTATTTGGACAAAAAGACAGTGTAAAACTCATCAGGATATAGTGCTGTTTCACATGCCATCACCATTGATTGGTCCACATGCATTAGAGCCTAGCAGTTGCTTGTTCTTGTTTTGTTTTTCATTTCTCGCTCTTCCTCTCCTCTCCTCTCACCTCCATGTAGCTAAGTTTTATAATATTTGAAAAATGAATTTAGAAACGGCAGCATGTCAAAGCAGTTATAAATAAATGTGGTTTCAATTCAGGGTAAATATTTTGGCTGAGAGACAAGAGAGACCGCACGGTTTAGCAGTGAAGGCGTTGGTGTGGTACTTAGACTGATTCCATATTTTGCTTTCTCATTTATCTCTTCAAAGTTCTATACTATACTGCCTTATAATGCATTGTAAGACCAATAGGATAGAAATTGTCTAGATTTTATGCGTGTATAGAGGCTACTAAGATGGTGTTCAGAACTCAGAGCCTTGATATGCTGTTATCATGAAAAAATAAAGGTAAGAAATTTATGCTGCTGAAAAGCAACTTGTGGATCACTTACCTAATTGAAATGCTTGAGTTAATATTTTTAAAAAAAATTAGGAAAAGTTTATCACACAGTTTGTCTTATTAGGAAGAGAATAAAACTCTCTACTGTACAAACAGCTCTCAAAATAGCTTTTGCCATCTTTGGAACTCTGACGTCACAGAACACAGTTTTCTCAACTCAACATCGGATCACATATCCAGCTTCCTAACAACCTTTATCTGACACTGAACACACCCAAAACCACTCAAAACAACTCCATGTCTCTGCTAATTTCTGTTAGCTCACAATCCAGCTGAGCTAGAAGGGAAAAAATGTTTCATGATCATCTTAAAGAGGAAGATAAATCCACCCAAAATTGCAGCAGTGAGAATTTTAAAAACTTTCAAGCAGAATTACAATTATCAGCACTACAAGCAAGAATTTTTTTGATCTTATTTTAGTGTAAGTAGTCTATATTTAAGTATATCAGTGAAAGCACCCTAAGCATTTGAATGTTATTATGTTGAAAAATATTTAGATAGTAAATTTACATAATTCATTGAAATAGATTGTCCACTTTCACTCTTATTCCTTAGGGGTTGCTTTTGATGACATCTGATATAAGAAGAAGACTTACAAGGTCTTTTCTAAGAAAAAAGTACAAATTTACTGAGGTTACTGAACTAATCCCTAAAGTATAGGAGTTCTTGTCATAGTATCTCATCTAAACCTTCTCTCTCCATTAACCCACAAAGCTCAAAACTGGCATATGAGTCATAATTAACAAAGTGAATCAGTCAGTTAAGCAGTATGTTTCTCTATTTGTTTCTTATTTAAGAATATGACCAAAGTTCTGTAAATATATCTCTTTAATCTTAATATTCATAAAGAATTTCAAATTTAAATAACTTTCAAATAATTATCATCCAATGGATTATTCCTGCACTGCAGTCTGTTCTACTCACAGAGAATGAGCTGAGAGCTAAATCACATGGAATTGTTTTTATTTTGGTTGACTGACTAAAATTTTCTTAATTGAGATTAAAATATGGTTAAAAAAGCAATACCTACTATCATTTGATTAGTCATGTCTCAATATATTTTATGAAGAAAAATCAACTCAGATATTATGTCCAGAAATATCGATTGATGAAAGGTAAACAGAGATGAAGAGAAAACACCAAACTTCCTGGAATTTAAATGAGGGCTGTTTTCACTGCATTCAATCAACCAGATTTATGAAGTGTTTCTACATTTCCTCCTCATCATCAGGTCCTAACCTGTCGGATTCACACTTCGTTTGGTGAGATTTCCAACAGAGCTGTGCAGTCTCAACAGGGAGTATTTACCAAATAGCAAGCCTGATCAAAACCTTTCAGATGTACTAAAAATACTAAGGTAGGATGAAAGCTATTATCAATCATGCAAAGGTCCTAGATGACATATCTTAAAAAAACCCATCTATACAAAACCAAGGCCCTTCATTTTTGCAGTCATAAGATGGTAAATAAAAGACAATAGTGAGCAATTAGGATGTCAAAGTGGGCATTCTTGGCCTTGCACTGTAATTCTACTTGCACTTTAATAGGTCAGGTAAAGGTTGTTTACTGTCTCTCTATAGGCATATGCTATTAATTTCTTCAATTTTTAAAGTACAGTCTATTTCCTCAACACTCACAGGAGAAGGAATTTATATTATTCCAGAATAATATCCTACTCTCCCTGCATTAAAAAAAAAATATTAAAATGATCCTGAAGGAACTGAAATTTTGAACTGCTCTCCTTTCCAAGATATGGTTATAATCTCTTTTTATGTAGCTTATTCAATTTTATTAAGGTAAATTTCCAGGTTAGCAAAAGGGAATCAACTCCTATAATTAGTTTTTCTCTATACTAATTTAGAGCCTAAATCTTTTCCCTGTAAATCATATCTTCCAGCTCTAACTTATTATATCCTTTTTGGAATTTCAGTAGGAATTCCCTGCAACAAGATTTTCCACATCTCTAGCAGAATTTCCAACTTAAAACTACTACACAGTCCCTTTTAATTTTCCATAAATTTCAGCCCCTTTTAAATATATGGAAGGTCATTTACAATTCAGATAAATAACTCTGTCTAAGGCTTTTGATATATCTAGTAAGGAGACTTTCAAAGACAAACAGGAGCCAGGCACCTACATTCCACTGATAGCTAATAGGCATCAGGCACCTGTGCCTTTGAAAATCTCCCCCCAGTCAATCATGTTTGACAATTATTCATCAAGTTTTCCTACTGTTGTGCTGAAAAAAAAGTAAGCTGTCACTTTCAAGACTGTTCCTGTACACAAGAGAAGCCAAATCCATATCGATCAAAGTGACATGTTTGTAGTGCAAAATAAACTGAAACATCTATATAATTTATGGCTTGTTATGTTTGGTGATAAACAGATGCTTTAATTAAGTTTGAGATTCAGAGCCTTTTAAACCTAGTGCCGAATTTTATCACCTATAAATAAAGAGGTCTTTGGAAAGAGGAATAGATAAGCATGAGTATTGATTTTGGTTACAGATGTGGACATAAGTCCCAGCACACACAGCAAATAACATACTGCTTGCACCTTTAAACTACAATTACCTGCAGAATACAGCGTGTTCTGTTCTTTTCAAGGGAAGAGAAGGGCTGAAAACTTACAATAGCACATTTCAGCAGAAGAGAAACTTAAGCAAATGCAAAGATATGGGATTTCCAAGCAGCATCTGGATACAGCAGCAAATTTGTTGTCATCTATGGGTGCCTCAGGCCCTGTTTATTAGAAGTTTTGGTAATTAGATTCTGAAGTACTTATACATCTGAAGCACAGGAATATAAAGTGCAGGATATATGATAGGGTAGATTCTGACCTAGATAGGCACCCTGATTCCTCTTTCACACAGAAAGGCTGAAGACTTTGGAATTCATAGTGCACTTTTATATTGGCACATCCAAATATTTTTGCAGTGAATAATGAGCTTGTTTCTTCTTAATTTTGCCTCCTTTTAGGTGAATGGAAATAGAGGCACTGTATGAATATGGATAGAATTAGTGTTGCGTAACTTTTGGGTGGATAATCTCATTCTACAGTTAAGACAGAAAACCAGGGAGCTACAGTGAAGATTTCATAGTACATATGAATAAATACATTTCAAAGAAGCTTAATGAATTGTCTTTAGGATGTGCCCATATATCCCTACTGACTATAAGAAAAGGCTACAGACTCACTTGGAGTAGAAGCTCAATTCCTAAATATTAATTACTTAGAATTTGTCAAGAAAGATTGTAACCTAAATAACTTTTGTAACTTTTACAGTGATTTATTGGCATAGCTGGACAAAGAATCCAAAATTCCGAACTAGATTTTTTATAACTTTATCTTACTGTCTCTGGCCCATACATTAATAAAGTCTCTAGTGATGGTATTATTTTTAAGACCTTTGTAGATTTCAGAGAATGAGGCATGTGCAGCATCTATTTGGCATTATTGGAACAAAGATTAATACAATAAGAAAAGATTAAGAACTTAAGAAAAAAGTTAGAAGATAGAAGATTATTCATCAATTATTTTGGGGCAGACTTTTTCGGCTTCATAAGATCAAGCCTTGAATCAATTTTAGGCAGAGGTGGTCTTTAGTTTTGGCTGTTGGAAATGTCTAGCTTTCAGATTTTTGTTCTTATTCAAGCCTGGAAGCTAACAATAAATGAAAAACTAATAAACTGTCTTCAAGCCGAAAAGATATTACCACATATCATCTTCAAAAAAGCAAGCTCAAAGTCCCTCTAATTCTGTGTCATCACTCCCTCTCTTTAATCCTCAGACATCTTGTTTACAATAACAGATTTTACATTGTCTTTCTTTCCTTTAAGAGGTGTAGTTTATAGCATGTCCCAAGCTAACTACTTCTGCTACAAATAAGATAAAACTGGAACTAGGTATTGCTAAGCAGAGAGCACGATCATTAAGAGAAACAGTCCTGTAAAGAAGGCAAAAGTAATGGCTCTATTTGGAATCTGTTTATTGGCTTTCTGCTTGCAAACTTTGCCACAGACATACCTCCAGCTCAGAAACAATTATGCTGTTACTATACAAAACCTGATGACATCGTATTTTGAAAAAAAATTCCCACCTTGTTCTTTTAGTTGGGGAAAAGAAACAGCGCTTCTCCAAGTTTCTTTAGATCAGTGTTATTAAATTTTGAACTTTCAATGACCACTTTTAAATTTTCAGTATTTGGAAATATTAATAGGCCAAATCTTAATTAACTCATCTCAGGTTTGATATAGCATCTGTTTCTGAGACTGATGAACGACCCAACTATCTTAAGAGTATCAGCCAGCCTGAACATGTTTGTTAAAGCTGACAGCAAAAAGAACCCTTGTTTATAAACTTTGGCCTGTCACACATAACACTCAAACCTTCATCATGCTTTTAAGTAATTTTATTATTGCTTTCCAGGTGTAGATTGAAAAAGGTGAACATCTCTTGCTATTGTGACAATCCAGGAAAAAAAAATCAGATTCAGGGAGAGAGTTCAATAAAATTGTGCTCAACACACAACACTGAGTTGTAAGGGAAGACCAAAAAGAAGGAATGTTAAGAATTACGGAAAGATCGTGAAAGCTTTGATTGCTAGTGTTTTAATTCAGTTATGGAAGCATATGGCAGGTCATTACATCAAGTTGGCATGTATTTAATTTTTGTCATTTGATAAAATGAAAGGAAGAAGCAGGTAGATTTTTGATGACATGTTAGGAAAATCATTTGAAACATAACTTTTCAATGATCCACACAAATGATAAATTTTGTTTACTCAAAAAGGGATTTCATTAAGGGAGAGAAGGAAGGAAAATCTGTGAAAAGCCCAAAGAATATAAATAGTCTTTTTATTTACTTTGAAACTGATTTTCATATAATGAGTAAAGAACTTGTGGAATTCATTTCCATGTGATACTGTACAGACTATGGAATTTATAGTATTAAATTACATCAGAATCTATAAACATCCAGTTTACCAGGAATAATTTTTCATATATCACATTTAAGGGATCTTGACAATAAAATAATGGATTCTCAATTTGCATAAAATTCGCTTCCTAAGGTTAAGAGGTGTTGTCTGAATTGAAGATTGGGAAGAAGCAAGCTCTTACCTATGCCATGGATAGATATGGCCTTAGGAATATGGCTGAAAATACTTTTGTGTTAAAATGGCTCATTTAGAACTCAGGTGGTAGCAGATCTTCAGCAGCAGAATTCTGAGGTTCAGCTGTAAGATTTGAAGAATTTAAGCACTCTCACTACTGAGGGCAATGGAAAAAGGAAGAAGTTTGTATTCTCTGTTGTTTGCTTTATTTTTATTACTAAGTTGACATGTATCACCTCTGAAACAGTGGGTGATACAGGTGAGAGTAAAGCCAAAGGCTTGGCTAAGGCACATGTCACTGAAGGGCTAAAAAAGTGTGAATCTATTTGTCTGGAGGAAAGTTCCAAGCATGTTTTGATGTCAAGAACATTTTGCCAAGAGTGCTATTTGGCCTGGGGGTATTAACTTTGAATTTTCTTCTTTGATTTGCTTTCTTTTTTTTTTCCTTTTTATTGTAATATAGTAGGCTGAAGGCTGAGAAAAGGCAGACACATAATATTTTTGACAAGAGTGACATCTTAATTACGTTGAAGAGTTAGACTAGTTACCTCAAGGAATTTTAGACCTCGTCTGCCCAAGAGCCAGTGTGTTTGTGTCTATGTGTATGTTTTTCAACACTGAAGTCCTCAAAGTGAATGTGAGAAAATGAAGAATCTTCCTGTTGCCTGCATCCACTTAGTTTCACTATAAAGTGCTAAATTTTCAAAATTTGAGAATAGTTTTCTGTCTTGAGAAATCTGCTATGCACAAAGTCACCTATGATAAAAGAATCACCAAAATGTTTTGTTGGTTGGTTTGGATTTGGTGGGGTCTTGTGTTTTGGCTGAGGGGTTTTTTTGTGGTTTGTTTTTTTTGCTTGTTTGTGTTGTTGGGGTTTTTTTAAGGACTGTCATGAAGCTAAGTGGCATATAGAATGCAATCATTGATTTCAGTATATATGCATCTTCTTTATGGTTTATTAAACTAATTCATCTCAGTAGAATAATATGGATAGTATGGTATATAAAAAAGAAGCAACCAAAGAGCAGTGCTCTTTTCTGGCCTTGCAGTACAATTCACATCTTTGCTTGCATTTCATTTACTTATTAACAACTATGTCATATGTTTAAACCAGTAACATCTTACCAGTAACGTATTACTAACTTCTATTTTGAGTGTAAATAGTAATCAAGGGGAAGAACAGAAAAGCAATTCTTAGGTCTAACTTGGATAGTATATTAAGAAAAAGAAACCACACTCTTTGGATTAATTATGTATTTCACAGTGAATTCCAGTTCACACTATTGCTTGCATAATACAAAAGAAATGTCCTTTCCAATTACTATGTTTTTCTCTTGATATATACTATGGCTAATTGACCGAATCTTTGCAAAAAGCATAACTCTGTAAAGAAGACTTTGAGCCAGTTTCAACATCTCTTAAGTTATTTCATGATCCATTCTCATTTGACCCAAAAAGTTTAGCATAGTCGATAGTATAAAATAATTTTACAAGCCCTAAAGCTGTCAAAAGGAAGAACAAATATTCGTTCTCTAACATGTTTAATTTGGTTATCCTTGTTTTTCTGCATAAGGGTTAGCGTGATTGCTATAAATTGCTGATTTAAAAAGGCGAGATGATAGTGGACGAATTAAGAAATGTTTTGCAATGCATTTGGCAAAAGTGTAATTTTTTTCTCAAAGTTTTTCCTATAGTGCATCTCAAAGTTTTTTATCACAGGCAAATTAAAAATATAAACCAATGTTTTTAGGAACTAAACATGAGGGAAAGAGCTTGCTGATCCTCCATTGACCTACTAGGTATCCAAAAGCATGACAAATTTGTCCAAAGTGAAGAATAATAGGTACATAATTAAAAGTTTTTAATGCTTTGAGTCTGATTTCCTCTCTTTCCCCTATGCTGTTAAAGAATGGCGCCCAGTTATTCAAGAGCAAATGTTGCTCAATGGTATCAAATTATTTTTAAATGTCCCATTTTCATGCATGTTACAGATCCTCAGCACATTATGCATAAAAAGAGATCTTAGCAACCGTATAGTCAAAGCCTTTAGCTCATAGTTAAATCAAATCTTTAAATGTCACACCTTCTGAGTCTTTTAAGTCATATGAATTGTTCGAAGGACTTAAAAATGAAGTCAAGCAGTTGCTGTGCACTTTGTATTAACAATATCTGTTCAAAGACGCTCATGTCTTCTAAACTTCTCCATCTACTTTGTGTATATAGGACATACCTATATCAAGATAAAAAAGAATAGAGTGAATAACCTAAATGTGGTAGACCTCAACTTTCCAGCTGTTTGGAAATCACAGCTTTTACTGAAATACATAGCAGCAAAAATGTAGAAGACAAATGTTGCCTTTTGAAATTTTTGTTTTGTATTCTTACACAGAATATTCATTATACATATCTTGATGTATATAAAGTGTGAATATAGCTCAGTTTAGTCTTGACTTTAATTATTTAGAATTCATCATTGGTGGCTGATTGGAAATACTAGTCATGATTTTGGAAGACTTTTTGCTTTAGAAAAAACTGTACAATACACTATAAATATAAGGATAAATATAACAGCAAGAAAATTTAGAAGAAAAAACAAAGCAAGTATAGTGGCTTTGCAGAAGATGTGCAAATTTTAATTCCATAACAATTCTACACTTGCTCTTGGGAAAGAAAAAGTACTTTAAAACACTGTTGAAACTGAATCATGGTTCTCATTTGTCACCAATTAGTGCAAACGTATCAAAGGAAATTCAACAAAAAGACACTCTATTTTATGAACACAGAGACACCCAATTTTGTTAAATAAACAATAGACACAGATTGCTTTTGCTGCACTTCCTTTGCTCTATCACTCTATATATAGCATAGTATATGTATATACATATATATACACACTATATATACGTATATTGTATATATACATATATATAGTCTATATATGTATAATGAGGAAATGCAATATTCAAAATCCAAATTGCATAGAGGGGTGTTTGAAAGCAAAATCTAGATGTTAATTTGAGATATCTTTCTTAACAGCATTCCTTTTCAAAGATGAAAGTGCTAAAATACATAATTTTTTTTTTGTCCATGTCTCACAGAACAGTAGGCTTGGAAAGTACAAAACGAAAGCATTTTATCTTCAAAATACTGATTCAGACTACAAGTTAGAAAATATAACCTGCTTTGAGTCACGACTTAATCTCCCTATCACAAAGCTCAGTAACTGATAAGCATGAATTTGTGGGAAAACAATCCTGACATTAGCTGGGTTGGTTAGAGCATGATGCTGATAATATCAAGGAGGCAGGTTTGATACCTCTATGGGCCATACAGTTGGATTTGATGATCCTTATGGGTCCTGTGCAATTCAGAATATTTTGTGGTTCTGTGATATTTATTTAGACTATTTAAACAGTGCAAAATTATAAATTTCTCTTTTGTATAAAGTGTGAAAAAATGAAGTTCTGACTTTCAGAGATTTCTGCACATGTCCAGGTATATTGATTTGAGGTAGTTTGGAAAGGTTAGGGGTTTATTTTCATAGAAATCAAATTGTTTTCTGTCCTAAATAATAGTGGGCTACTGATTAACTATTATAATTTTCATGAGCAAGTCTGATGAGATTGAAAAAAAACCATTGAATAGTTTTGAGACTGTAAAAAGATGACTCACTTGCAATAGGAAGTTCATATGACCTGGTTTACCTATTTCAAAAGAAAAATACATGCTCTGCTTTGCACATCTGTCTCTGTATGATCTCTAGCAAGCAGGGTACTATAGGAATCTGGCTGGCTGGATGCAAGCAGCTTGCTGAAGGAAAGGAAGAGAGCAAGACAGAGTGTATAGACATCTTAATGATGAGAGTCAAATGAAATCAAATGAGCACTTGTAAGATTTATGCCATGGCTTCTTCAACATAGAAACCAAATAAATGGAGGAGGAAAGGTTTTGCTCTAAATGGGGGTCATATATTTGGAAGAAATGAAAATGGTGTCTGAATTTGTTTGAACTTTTACTAGCTAAAGGCCTGAACAGTCAAATCCAAATTGAATATAGCTATTCCTTCTAAAAGAAAGGACATTTTTTCCTTACGGTTTGCTGTTTTAAGTCAAAAGCAGTCCAACTTCATTAAAAGGAAGCAAGTGCCTGTTTGAAAGGCATTAAATTCAGTCTGTGTTTTCATGCTAAAATAAGAATGTTTAGCATGATTTACCTAATCTATTTCATGGAATGCCTTGATTTCAATGGAGTTTTCTTTTGAGGCTTAGAACAGGTTATTCAGCTAAACTCAGGACATAAGTATGAAACTGAGCAAAAAGAGATTAGAACTGCTGAGCCGAACATTTTATATTTCTGTACCCCACACCTAAATCAACAATTTAAGTATTTTTCAGTGGAAAGTGTTTTCAAAAGGGGACAAAGGTAAACTGAAGTTTAGCTCCAGACTGGGATGAGTACTGGTTTCGTTTCCTTGGTCTGGTAGCTAGAAGCAACCAGCTATGAATGTATTATTGTTCGTAGTGCCCAACTGCAGATGGGTCAGCCTGATTCTCTAACATGGCACAGGTTGAGACATTATTGTAGAGAGAGCAACTAGTCTTGGACATGTCAACTGTGCTGTAAACTGGAAGAATAAAGACGTTCTTCAAAGGAAACTTTTTTTTTCCCCCAAATGGAATGCATCATTCATATGCATCATTAGATAGATTACAGTAGAAACTCAAGTAAACCACACACGAACAAGCCTGAAATAACCAAGAAGGCATGAAGAGATTTAGCTTCTCCCTGTTTTTGAATGCCCCTGATGTAAATGAGAGATAAACTATTAGCTACATTAAGTAACAGCATAACTATATATAAGCGAAGAGTACCAGGAAAACTATGTAAGGTGGTACTAAAATGAAGAAAGTATTATCTTTATATTGGAGAAAAAATTAAATTAAGCAAAAGTCACTCTAAAATAATATTTTTACTGGATTGATGAACTTGAAGCATCTGAAATTACAAAGTGTACATCAATGCCAGATTTTTTAAAATTTCATAACCATTTTTCAGAATCTTATTTTCACTGATATATCAGTTCTGTATTCTCCCTTGTTTAAGAATTGTGGAACAGCTGGCCTATTTAACAGGCAAAAATATCTCCCAAAGACATCTTGCATGGTCTATCCAGTCTAACTTTAGAAATCATATCTCTGTCTATATCAGTATATTAAAGCAAGGCTCAAAAATTCAGACTTGGGCTCCATTATTATAAATAAAAACTGCTGATCAATAAAGAGTTTAGATCTCTGAAAACAGCTTCCCACTTGATTAAGCAAGGTCAGGTTTGGTTATAATTCTGTTGTTGATTATATAGACTTCTTCTACAGAATCTTAGTAAGAAAAAAGATTCCTAAAAATGTTTTATGCAGAGCATTATGTCGTATTTAAATTCTTTAGTATTTAGAAAAACAATCTTTTACATGTTTACATGAAAAGCTAATGAATAAAATACAGACAAAATATGTGGTTTTCAAGTTATGCATTTTATATGTTGATAAATTTGCTTGGCTACACTTGTAGAGAGGAAAAACAAGGGGCAGGAAAAACATATTATCTAATATACAAAAATTTATGAATTAAAAACATAAAAGCAGTCACAGTGAGAGCATCAAGTAAAAGGTAGAAGAGGAAGATCATTCAGGGTTTTTTTACTTTATCTTGTTGACTCCATTCATCAAGGAAACAAATCAAATTAAAGCTTTTGATCACTTAGAGTGAAGACTAAGACTCAGAGTACGTGCTTCCAATCAGGTCCAGAAGATAATATTTAATTTCCTTCAGTCAGCCTTAAGATTTCAGGTTTTCATTTGAACACTACAATAGAAGAAAAAAGATGTTGTCACTGCAACTGTGCTGAAGATATGTAAGTCGATATTACTGGCATTGTTACTGAAAAAAGGATTAAAAATCTATTATATTTAAATGCAACTAAAAATGTTCTGTATTGCAAAATGTTAATACTTTGTCCATTTATCTTTTACATACTTCCCTCTCTGTAATTATAATAGAACATTTTAAATAAATATTCTTCTAACATTATTGTTTCAACCTCTACATTTTTTCTCTCTCAATATTTTGGATTTTTTGATGTTGACATATTATTTAAAAGTCTTTGACATCTTATTCATTTATTAAACATGATTTTTAATTTTTTTTTTCAAATTTCAAGTTAAAATGTGTTTGAGACTACTTTGAGAACAAATTATCACTGAAAAGAGGTATGACTTTTGGCCATGGCAACAAAGAACCTGAGAGCATAATGAACACACTCGAATTACTTGTGGATGACTACTCCTACATCCAGTATGTCTTCCACATCCAGGCACACAGTCAGTATTTATTCCAAGAGACTCAAGGAGTTCTATATCTAAGATCATGCTACCAGCAGTTTCTGTTGCAAAAATAAAGTCGAAACAATCAGTCAAACAAAAAAAAAACCCAAACCCCAATGGTTTTATAAGTTTATAATATTTTATGAGTTAAGATGTTAGAGAGTATCCAAAGGAGGGCTACAAAGATAGTGAAGGGCCTTGAGGGAAAGCTGGAGAAGGAGTGGCTGAGGTCACTTGGTCTGTTCAGCTGGAGGAGACTGAGGAAGATCTCATCTCAGTCTACAACTTCCTCGTGATGGGAGGAGGAGGGCAGGCACTGATCTCTTCTCTCTGGTGACCAGTGACAGGACCAAGGGAATGGCCTGAAGTTGTGTCAGGGAAGGTTTAGATTGGATATAAGGAAAATGTTCTCCACCCAGAGAGTGATTGGGCACTGGAACAGGCTCCCCAAGGAAATGGTCACAGAACCAAGCCTGACAGAGTTTAAGACAAGTTTGGATAATTCCAAATTCCTTCTCGGGTTTGATTCTTTTAAGCAATGCCACGGTATATACATATGTCAGTGCAAATAGATACATAACCTGAATATACATATTAAACATTAAGTACAACCGTAATCAAAGAGAGAAGCATTTTGGCATAATCCAAATCTCCTTCTACTTAGAGGTGTAGGTTTATATTTGGACTTCACAGTTCAGTCTAATTTTATGATAACTCAGGACTTTATGTAATTCTACATATTGCAGCACCCCTTTTCCATTTTTAAAACCAAAAAAATCATTTCTTATCCTTAATGTCTACTGATAATGACACATAAAATTGTTGATCCCTTCTAGTCCAGCATTACCAGGCTACGCTAATAGAGTACGTTCAGATAAATTAAGTGCTTTGAAAGAAAGTTTCCTTAAGTATATACAGTCACTAAAAAAAAAAAATTGTCTAACTCTATGCTATAACAAGAAGAATTGTATTAAAAAGCATTGTTTTCAATCAACCATGTCTGTTCCATACATAAGGCAAATGACTTGCTTCTGCTGCCTTGAGCACCAGCACAACTAGTAGAGGAGGCACCTCTGAAGCTGAAGGAATTATTGCTATTAAAAGCCATGCAGGATCAAGCCCCCCCTCTTTATTTACACATTTATTTAAAGAATTCATTCCACATTGATGAATACATTACATGAACTACAACTGGACCTATCAAGGGAGTAACTTGCATCAAGCTGGATATAAAACATTTTGCAGCTATCTGAATCTTTTGATCTCCTAAGAGAAATACCAGGTCCCTCCATGAACATGACAGAGTGCTGAGCCTTCAGCATCCAGCAAGACATTACATAAAAGGCATTTTTGCTCTTTCCCCTTCAAGGGCTGTCTTCTCATACCTCTAGCATGTTTTGATATTTTTCTTTTGCAAGTCAGTTACTAAATCTTCCAAAACGGTTTCATTGTTCTTCCCAAGTGGAATGTGCTGAAGGAAGCAATGTGAGCAGTGCACTCTCAAACCCCTGTTTCCTGTTGCCCCCAGCTGTCCTGCACATTGCTAGGATATGTAAATAATGCAGACAAACCAGGCATTACAAACCTATCTCTTCCCTGCTGCCTGATGGATACATTTTGTAAATGGTACCTTTTGCACTGCTGTACATCTGTCATTGTGTCCTCCACTTAAGCCTCAAGTTCCACGGATGAAGGGACAAGTATGAATAATGCGATGAGACCAAGTGCTCTGAATGTACTTTTAGTTGTATTTATGCATGACAAAGCAGAAGGAGCTCACTTCCCTTCTGTGCAGGAAAATAAAAAAGAAACGATGGACTGTTTAGTGAGTTCTTTGTGCCTTTTTGACAACACCACCACAGATTTCTAGGACACCAGATGTATATCTGAAAAAGTAAGCCTAGATGGTATGTCCAACCAAGATCAGGTTTCAGCCTGTATATTTATGAACTCCTGATTCTTATTTCGCTTAAATAAAGATTTTAAGACAGCAAAGGCTAAACTGAACACTACTCACCTCCACACTACTCACCTGCATTATGGGGCTTCCCCTTCCCTCCTTAATCCATCCAGCTGTGAGTGCACTCTACACTGTCAATTGGATGTTATTCTAAAATGTTGTCCTCTTATTTGCAAGAGCCATCAAAGAGCCAGGTAAAGTGTTTGTAACAAAGAGAAACCCTTATAATAGAGTACAGTGAAAATGAAGTCCAGTATAAATGGCAAACAGCGTACATAATACAGTCAAACAGCAGTCTTCCAGTCGTCAAGATACCTGTACAAGTATAGGACAAGAATTTTTAATGGAATTTTATTAGCATAGAGTAATGTGGCAAAATGTCATAACAGGAATACCTTTATAAATAGATTTAATTTGCTAATTATATAAGTGCACAGAATTGATTTAGGCTGTGTTGCTTTGCCAGCCTGCAAAACCTTCATATGCTCAACTTGTCATAATTTTTTTTCAAAGATCTGTATACACAAGGAAAGCAGACAGTAACACAGAACATCCGGAATATTGAGAACATATGTTGTCTGCTTCGGGATGTTTAGCCCAGATTTACAAAACAGAGTTTAAACCACAGTCTCGGGTTCCCTAAGAATTGCTGAAGCAGCTGTTAAAACAATAAATAAATGTTTGCCTGAAATCAAATCAGTTGATGGGAGAATGCTTTATACTTTTGACTTTACATGTTAGATATGTAGGATTCATATGCTTATGACCTCAGGAAAAAAACCAACAAAACAACCAAAAAAAAACCAGAGCAAAGCCACTTCCCTTGTTTTTTTTTTCCTTGCAGACTCCTAACCTAGACCATTCAGGCCCTCAGCATGCAATTTTCCTTTTGTACCAGGAGATCAATCTAAACATAATTTGGGGGGGGGGGTGGGGCGATGGAATTCTGTGGAGATTTTTTTGTCTTTTAGTGGGAGGATCAGCACGTGTCTGTCTACCCTGCCACACCAGATAGTTTTTAGCAGAAACAGGAATCACTTTCACGAGATGTTCCTATTTGTTTTTATTTTCAATATTGAAAAATTTTTGACAGATAAATATTGATATTGCATATCATATAACCAAGCAGATATGCAATACATATATACAAATGCAATCTCAAAATTATTCAAGTCTCACAGATAATGAAACACTGACTCTTTACTCTTTATGTATTCTCCCCGGAAAAGATAACAAAAGTGAATACAGAATCATGTCTACTACCACCATGTCCAAATATCAAGCTTTCTGCTAGACCAGTCATTGTAATGTTTCCCAGACTTATGGTAACTGACAACAAAATAAGTATGGTTTTCAAATAGTGGTCTTTTACGTATAAAGAAGAATAGTGCATTTTAAAACACGTACCTGGCCTTGTCCTGCACACAGCAAATGTGACCATACCAAAAGTCCATGATACTGAGCACTGTGTGACAATTTGTGAATATTTACAGTAGAATATTTACTATTCTTTTCATATTTATCTCCTACTATACTGTCCTATAACAGGAATCATACCATTGCATTTAAAAACACTACATGAGATTTTTCTTCTATGAGTTTGTCAGTCCTTTATTAATTTTTTTTTTACCTTTTAGTAGAACTCCAAATTTGTAAGAGAAGTTACACCACTTTTTTTGTTTAAAGCTTATTTTTTAATGCTTCTCACTTTACATGCTAGAAGAGAACAAACAACTATTCTCTTTTCACCTCTGCTTTACCTTCATGCTATATAAACTAAACTTGAAGGATGAAACCACACAGTATGTAAGGCAGAGCCTTGAAAATTTCATCCATAAATACTGTTCATGGTCACACTGATGCAATCCAAATGCACAGATTGATTTAACTTGATTCTACAATGTATTGTTACACACTTTGGCCTCTCATTCAGAGAGCTTCATAGAAACCTCAAATGGTTCTATCTACTGGCAAGGATCATGTATTCCTATTCATCTTGGCTCACAGAAACTTGGCATAATAAAAATTAAATTGGTGAGCTGTTACAGTTTTTAGGAAATTTAGGAAGATTTGAACACTTTCTATTGTGTCAAACTTCATCATTAAAATAACAACAACAAAATAATCCAATCTGCAAGGAAAGAGATGTATTAGGGGCTGGATAGCAAAACCAGAACTACATTATTAACTACTGGATCTTGCTCACACATGTATTCTGACAAAAGATTAACTACTTAAACTATTCCAAATGACTTAATTTTGTTTAGTTCTTGCTTGTTTGGTTTGGTAGTCTTGTAAATATTACCTATTTTGGACCAATTAAATGTATCAACTACTAATACCATATTAAGGCTTAACAGTGAAGGGAATTAAAATATAAAATAACCTCAAACTCTTTCTTTAAGAAACTATTAATAACAAAATAAAAACAATGAGGAAATGTGAAATGTTCATTCGTTGTGGAAGCACAGTCTTCATTTCAAGGGAAACAAGTATATGCAACAGCCTCCTCTAAGCAAGTATTTAACTCAAGATTTTATAAAATTCTTAATAAACTGTATCTAACTTATTTAGATCCTTCAGATTTAACATCTTTTAATAATTTTTTTTTTAAATTAAGAAATAGATAGTAAATACCATTAGCGCAAATGCAGTTTATCTTAAAGAAGAGCACATTTATCTACACTCAAAAGTTCTCTATAGTCTGAAATAGTTGAAGTCAATTTTTTATTTTTCTTTCTATTTGCATAAATAATGTTTATTAAATTTTTTCCAGCTCTCTGCATCATCGTAGAATCTAGTGAAATAGTCTTTTCATGGCAATCTTTATGATTCTCACCTTTTTCAAAAGAATGAATCACAGTGTTGAGATTTAATTCAAAAGCACTCTTAAAGTCTCACCTTAATGAAAGAGAATTTATTTCCTTAACAATTACTGCTTCTAACCACTGGATGTGTTTTCAGACGTTGTATGTATTTTCAAGGAAAACATTAACATTAAATTCAATGTAAAATATCAAGGTCTCCCATTTCATTAACAGAAAACGCTTTTGGAATCAGCAGGTAACAAGATCAAAGTGCACGTTAAATTCAGCTGGAAGGCAGCATCAGGTTAGCTAATGGTCATCTAAGACAAGTCTGTGACTCTGGTAGATGGCTCATGATTTCTGACACAGTTTCGAAAAAGGAACACGACATCAGAGGTGGTTTAGTCACTAACATGGTCGCTTTCTCCAAAGGACTGCATTATGGCAGTGCAATTCTCCAGATGATCACGACGTTACTTTCCAAATATAACGCTTAGTGGTAAAATTAAACTTCAGTTCCGATAGCACAAGATTTGTTACCTCTGCTAATCTCAGTTCTGAAGGTATTTCTGTTCCCAGTGTCTGGCAGCCTTTTATGAAGGCTATGACACCTCTCAGCCTAATCAGGCAAACCACCTGCCAGTATTTCTGCAATCAGTGTGCAGATTGCCTAAACCAGCCTATGTAGTTAAGGGTTGTGCAGAACTGTAAACATATCAGTGCTCAGCTGCTCCCACAGCCACACTTTCAAGAATGGTATTAACAACAGCTACTGAGTTATAACAGGCATGGTCAACTGAATTCTCCATTTGGTAGGTATTGTTGGTATAACACACATTTAATTTGGTTGGTTATGATATGATTTTCTGAAGGAATGACTTATGATTTGCCAGAAAAAAAGCCAGCAAGTGTTATTCAGAGAGGTCTGGGAAGAGTAATTTTTATTATGTTAATGTACTAATACCTAATTAAGGCTCATAAAGCTATTGTGAGTAACTCACATCTCAAATCATATTCTATACAGGAATACCACAAAACAACATTCAAACTAGTTTACTTTGATTTGAGGATACGAAAGGGAGTAAGAGATTAATTGAAAAGCTAAAGAACTTGATCCTTTTCTCACTAAGTATAAAGCATATGTGGATATGTTAATTTCCTATTGTCCCAGACAACTTCATTATATCTGAGGAGAGGAGTTCTGGAAAGTTAGAAAGATTTCATTAAAAAGGTTAAGAACAACTGGATATTATAGGATTTAGACATCTTTGGAAAGGGTTATTGAAATCCTATTAAATCTGTGTAAGATTGTATATCCAGGCAGAACTGGGAATTTCATTTATCAGTGTCCTTAATCTTTCAAAGGCTGGTTGAGTAATTAGGACTTACAGAGACACAGAACCTTTCATTTCTTTTTTTCTGGATGATGAGAAACATACATGGACCACAGTGTCAAATATAATAATGTTTTATTCTGTTGCTTTATTACTTGAAAATTTAAAATAATTATAATTTAATGAGAGTATTATTTAGGAGTATTATTTTCTTAGGTTCCCTTTGATGACTTTCTTTTTAGTAACTTGGTGGTTGCTGAGGGATTTGGTGAATCTATCAATGTGAATTCACCTCTATTTTACATGAAAATACACCTGCATATTCAGAAACCATTATGGGAATTTTCACAGACGTGCTGTGAATTTTGCAGGCCTAGCCACTGCTCTTTATTCAGAAATGATGTGGGTGGAACAGAAGTAATCACCACAAGTGCAGGCAGAAGACAAGCCTTAAGCAGATTCGAACAAGGTTTAAAGCAGGTTCCTTAGTGGCAGATAGAGAAAATTCAGGCGTCCATGGCTTGGGTTGCTGTACGTCTGTAGGCAAAGCAGAAAAAGAACTGGGCAGCCTAAACACGGAAGCAGAAGGGAAGAAAATGAGCTAAAGCATGAAGCTCAGAATAAAGCACTGGTATGTTAAGGCTTAGATGATGTTACTATTATTTTTTGTGGTTTTATTCCTTTTTATTTATATGTTTTATCTTGTGAAAGTGACAAGGATTTAAAAGAAAACCTTTGAGAGTACCTAACTCTAACTCCAACATTAATAGTTTCTAAATCTGTAAATTTCAGCTGTAATTTTTACCACTGTCATCATAATTATTTGTTGCATTTGTTCACATTTTACAAAAACCTTTCTTTCAATATCATATATTGATACTTTTGTAAATATTTTGACTTAATATTTGATTGTGATATATTCACACCCACAAACTATGTTCTACCATGCTTTTAGCATTTATGTCTAATTTTAAAAAGAAATCTCAATATAAACCATGGAGTTTTGCTTGCATTGTGCAAGTGTCAGGTCTGGGGCTCCAAATCTTCGACAACTATAGAAAATATAGCACTCCAAATAAAGTGGAAGGGAGCTAGTAAGGCACAATTGTGAAGTGCAGAGTCATTTCAGGTTACACCCTTGTCTTGTAAGAGTCCCTCTACACAGACCTGCAGTCTCAGTGTTTACCATAAGATTATTTTTTATTAAAATTCAGTTATTTCTGTTGTCACACATCTGTCTTTTGAAAAACAGTAAAGATCTGAAATATATATTTATCAATTGTCAGGGTAAAGTGAGGGCTGACAATTTAAGTAAAGGATTTCAGGGCTTTCAGACACATAGTACAGTATATCTTTATGCTATAATGCTATAGCTATATGCTAAAATACCTATGATGTGCAAGGAGTGAACTAATATTTCTGGATAGCATTTTTGGTGCTATGCCTGCCTCTCCAGAGCTACTTCAAGGATAGCTGTCTAGTGATGAAATCACCCCAACTACATGTAAACAATTAACCTGATATTTCATTATAACCTTTGACTGTTTCATTTAACTAGATATGCACTGTGAAATTTGCACCAGAAGTAATTCCGTTCATCTTTGCTTCCTGTTACTAGTGACTGATAGCATTTGTCATCCTGTTGCCAATACCAAATCAGCTCAGAGCAGTGTTACACTAACTCCAGGTCTTCACAGTAAATTCCTGAAAGCCTCATGCCGTATCATCAAGGGGAAATTAAAATAAAGGTTAATGTCACTTTTTATGGTTGACTAGCTCTGTAAACAGACCAAAGGGAAGGTAGCATCTGAAACCTGAAGAATTTATTAGTCTGACAACCACCAGAGAGTACCAAATACACCTGTCAAAGCCAAGCTTATCTTGTGAGGAGGAATTACGAGGACTTGTTACAGTAGCAGCAAAATCAGCCTTACTGCTCTCAAGTTAGCATTGATGAAACAAAGATCATAGCAGTAAACTACGCACAAAAGTGAATAAAACATAGCATTGAACTGTAGTACAATTTCCAAGCTTGGTGCTAATCTTTGCAGAATTTTTTTTCTCTAAAAATGCACATGTATGCTAGAATGGGGGAAAAAAAATTGAGGTTTCATATCACAGAAGCTCTTCTTAAGTTATGATTAATGAATTTACCTGAATGAAAATTTTGAACTGACAACTATACAAACTCAGCAATGCCATAGTGGTTGAGCAGAAAAATATCCTATACACAGTATCAGGCAATAATCACTGTTCTTCATGTGGACTGATTATTTTATTTGCTTGTCATGTATTTGTTTTGCATGACATGCTTGACACTTGGCTTTTCCAAAGCTAGTCAAATGAATTGACAGTTAGAGGTCACAGGTTATATTGATTGTGTAGTTTGGGTTGCTTTGTTTTCTCAGAGTGGGAGGGTGCACTCTGATTTTGTGAAATAATTAAACTCACAAATAACCTAACCCAGTAACTACACCCTGATATCAGGGTACCATTTCCTTATGTACCAAGCACCTTCTGGCCTAAATATCCTACAATATTGCACAAGTATTGTTTGGAGGATGAAAGTACTACCAATAAGAAAATGGGAGAGGATTGTTAAAGTAAGTCACCAAAGTTTAAAGAGCTAGAGCAACACAGTGAATCTAAGACTCCTGCATAGGTCCACTACAAGATTCTCATGAAAATTAATAGATATTTTGGCCACTGCATGGTGACCATTGGCCAGACCTGAGCTTGTAGTTGCTAAGTGTGAAGGATACCCTACTAAATTAACAAGATTTTGCAAACTACATCAAGAAAACCTCCATAATAATTAGTATCAATCCTGCAAATATTAGATTGCTAAACATAGTATTAAAAAAAAAAAATGGAAAAAGGAGTCTTGTACAATAACTTTACTGAGTTGTATGTGTGTACATACACATTTTATTTTTTATTGCATAAAGTTTATTGATTTGTTTGGGCTTTGGGTATTTGCTTCTGTTGTAGACAAGTGTTTTATGGAATGACTAGATGTATGCGAGGAATATTGGTAGATCAATATTTGACAAATATATTCTCTGTGGACGTATGAGTCATACAATTTTGACATTTAAGAAATTGGATTGAAACATATCTGTATTTGGGAAATAATTTAATTTATAAGGTGTATTTCTAAACACAGGTGTAACTTGCTAAGCTTGTATTGCTGATGATCTATAAAATTCTTTGATGTATATGGCATTGTGAATTCTGTTTACTCAACACCGTACAAACCCCTACATAGTAACTGTATGTGGATTGTCTGTTTAGCTGATAGATTACAGCTACATAAACTTATATCTGTTTTCCTTTACATTCTTCCACTCAGAAAGGGTGGAGCAAGGTCAGCTGTGCAACCGTCCTTTAAATGTATTTCCTAACTGCTCACCTCTCTTCTTCATGTACTTGTCAAGATCTTTTGTATACAAGCAGGCCCTAACTGCCCCGCCTAGCCCCATCTTGGGTCCCCATCCACACAGAATTTGTTAATTGACCCAAAAGCTGCATTTAAGTTCAGGGTTTTTCCCTGGCCTGAGCTGTGTTGTAGCTGTGCATTGTTTTGCTCTGCTGCCTGGCGAGTGTGCCTGGTGCCTGGTGCTCGTGGGCTGGCAGTACCTTTCTGTTGTCCCTGGACCCGTTCTGCTCATCTTGCTCATTAGTGGTGGGACTGCAGCCCCGGTATTCATGCCTCTGCTGCTGTGAAGTTATTAATTCCTGGGCTGCCTTCTCCTGAAGAACAATCTGCTCTACCACTTGTGATGCTTTGCCATGACGCTTTACAATTAAACCAGGCCCTTTGCAGAGCAGCAACGTTGTAAAAATAATGTACACTCACAGACTCCTTGCATATACAAGCATAAGTTTATTCTGGTGCTTCAAATAAAGCTTTGTTAAAAAAAAAAAAAAAAAGCTTTTTTCACCACACAGATTTTAATTCCACTTTAAAAAGTACCTTTCTGTATTAAATTGAACTGTACTGAAGTAACCTACAAGTAGTTTTTGTCATACTTCTTTTATTTTATTATGTGGGAGCATTTCTATTTTGAATTACATTAATAAACAAACAAAAAAACCAACCAACCAACATTACAAAACAAAACAAAACCCACAAAACCAAACAAAACAAAACAAACAAAAAAACCCAAACAGAAACAAAAACATTACTTATTTTCCTTTAGGAGGATTACTTTCCCTTTGAGACATTGTGGATGATTGTAAGGAAACCTATAACTGTCCTAAGGTACAAACTGTACTGCTGAAGGAATAGGAAACACTGCATTGTTTTACAGCAAAGAGTCAAAAAAATACATGTCTGTGGCTGTCTTAATTTTACTATTATTGAATTATGCTTTCCAAATGAATACTGAAGTGCAACTTGCTCTAAGGTTCATTTACTGACTGAAACATAAACCATGAAGCTGATCAGCAGTTGAGTGCCTCAGATGAGAAACAGGATAGGTTTATTCTTGGAAAGCAAAAGCAGTTCCAAATCTGTTGATGTACTGTGTGACTGTGTGTCTGTTGTTCTTGTTCTTTTTTTTGAATGATAAATAGAGGTGCATTGACAGTTGTGCAATACCCCAGACCAAAGTTATCTTGCTAATGGGTCAGTGGCAGAAAGATGAGGTGTGAAACTGGATTTAAAATAAAAAGCCTGGAGTCTAGAACAAGGAATAGATAACAGCTGCTTAGCTAACTTAACACCCCGAAGTCATAGAGGTCAGTTTGTCATCTATGGGAACTAGCAAGATATGGCTAAATCTTGTTTGTACTTTTCTTCTTTATGTCAAACTTTGTCTGGTGACTGAGTATGCTTGGTTTTAGTTTGTAAATCATCTGTGGCAAGGACCTAGGGCAAATAAGGGTAATCTTGCCATGTATCATCTTGCAAACAGTATCTGTAACCCTGTAAACATAAGATATGGAAAACATTTATAACTTTTAAAAGCCCAGTTCTTAGGTAAGATCCACATAGCAAACTATTTGGCTTCACTTGTGCAGTTCAAAAAGGCTTAGATCTCTAGTGTATGGTTTGTCCCAGATTTCTGTTTAAAAAACAAACAAACAAAAAAAACAAAAAAAACACCAACAAAAACAAAAAAAAAACAACAACAACCAAAAAAAAAACAGACACAAAGACCCCAACACAACTCCTTCCCAAAACCCCAACTCAACTCTTAATAAGGCTAGTTGTTGTGCAGGTCTGAAACCCAGGAAAGAAGCAGAAGCACCATCTACAACCCCACCTTGCTCTGTTCTTGTAGTCTTGCTGAGTGATGCAATCCAGGACATTCACTTCTTTGCTCCATTAATACTATTAAGGAGTTGAATTAACCTAATCTTGTTGCTCTTTGATAGACATGAGTGATCCTGTAACTTTTTTTTCTCTCAAGTGGAATTGTTTCCTTAGGAAAGGGGAATAGGAGGAAGTGAAGAAAAAGACAGAAATGGTGTCGAAGTTAACACAGGACAATTGGACAATGCAAGTATTAGAGGCAGATAAAAGACTGATTTGAAAGAAAAGGAGCTGTGTGACTACAGACTGGAGAAGCTGTGAAGCACCAAGAAAATTACTTGTAGAGCCATATGTAAGCATTATGATGAGTGTGCATGTCATATATTTGATATTGACAAGAAGGGTCTGAATCCTTATTTGGCTTTTCTTCTATGACAAATTTCATGCCCCTATAAAGCAAATTTTACTCCTTAATTTCAACCCATATCAACATAGCTTAGTGCCTAAATCATTCTGATTGGGTGCTCCTAGGCCAGTACCTCTTTTTTCATCTGTAGACTTCAACAAGACTCTGCGCTACTTCACATGTGATATCTTTGCCTAAGTTTAATTATCTATCAGAAATTGAACATTCTTTATCCATGAATGTGTGTATATTGGGGCAGATTCATGTGTTAAGCCAATAATACTCATTCTTCTGTAAAATGGTACTGAAGTTAATGGAAGAAATACCAGCCTAGGAGTGATGTGTGTTGAGGGAAGAACAAGAGCCTCAAGGAAGCAGACTGAGAGAGGAAAGTATAGGTGCCTTTCATCTGCTACCTACCTGTTCTGTACTCCTCCCAGTTATAGTAAAACTTGTTTATTTTTCCCTTTTATCTAACAGCTATAGTAATTAGATAAACTACTTGTATAGTGCTCCATATTATGTATTTATCAGTGATTTCCATAAAAGTTATCAGCACCCAGAAACATTTTCTAATTTATTATGCCTTGATGAGGAGATATTCTGAAACTGACTGTAGTTTTACTATGGAGAGGATGTTATTTCATCCTTTGTAATAATGCTTGTGGGCTAAATGTCTGAGAGGAGAAACTCTTATTTTAAGGCAGCTATTCTAGGCTGGCAACTTAGATCATTATTCAATTTTACTTGACCACTATGCAAATTTTTCTCCTAGACTTTACTTGATACAAAGTCTTGATGGGAAATAAAGCATTGCATTGGCATGAGCCTGTCTAGTAAAATCTGGTTAGTTGTATTCCAGTCTCTTCAGACTTCTAAATTCCTGCTAAGGAAGAGTTAAACATTGCATGAAATAAGCAGGAAAACAGCTGCTGAAATGTTTCATTACTTCAGAGCTAGATCAGGATCTAACTGCTGTTTCTGCTGCATATGCTCCACAATAGCAAGTTTGAGGAGACAGAGACAGGCTGCCAGTACTGTACCTGCCCAAGGCCAGACACAGCACTTATTTTCACCAGTTATTTGAAATGGTAATCTAAGTAAACATGCATTTATTATACTACAACTTATGTCCAAGCACATTACAAGGTAGGCCTGACATACCTTATAAGAACTGCAACACTATAGTACTGCAGAACTTCATTAGTTCCATGGACAACTCATATGAAAATAAGCAAATTTATCTAGAGAATGTGCATTCTATTAGTAGTAGTATAGTCGAAATAAACTAACTGACAATAAGACTTCTTAAATCCTCTATAGTGCATATGCTTAACTTCATTATGGACAGAAAAAACAATTGTAAACCAGGATATTTTTACAAGACTAATGCATTCACCCCTGATGTAGAGCAGACTTTCCTATTGAAATGCTCTTTAATATTTATTCTGATTAGGATCAGGACAATTAGTTGGATAATGAATTATTGATGAAATGCCTAATAAAGTAGAACTGTACAAACACTGTTAGAATTCTCATTTTTGAGAAGCTTTGAAATATATTTGCTACTAAGTTTAAAGTCAAAATACTAAAAGAACTGATACCAGGAGAAGCCAGCTATGAAACATAGTTCAGTAGATTTTCAAGCTAAACATGGACCTGTTTCACACACCTTTTCATCTGTTGAGAAGAGTCTCACAAAGTCAGTGAAGAACTCATCATCGCAGTTGGATTTCTGCTCCTAAACCTAAAGAAAATGCCTTGGCATTCATTTGAGATAATGGAAGAAGGTGTCTACTCCTTCTGCCAAAACCTGATTAAATTACTTCAAACTGCCTTTTTCAAACTTTAAACTTACTCTATTTAAACCACAATACTTAAAGCTATTGTTTAAGAAACTAGCATGTGAAAGAATCTTGTTCAGTGCCTGCTGCTAAGCAACTCTGATCTCACTGCCATGGATGTACATTAAACATATCAATTTTGTGCAGAAATTATCCGCATAGCAGCAGTCACTACAAAAAACTTTCAGACATGCATTTTCATTTGCATATGTTAAATGAGTGTAGAAACATCATTAGTTACAGTACACCAAAGAAAACAAAATCAAGCAGGGACAAAGTGTTTTAACACCACTGGAAGGCTAGTCAGCTGCAAGTGAAAAACAGTTACTGAACAAAAATATCTGTCACTATTGTCTTAGAGGTCTCTAAAAGGCAACAGCCACTCTTCATGACACACAGATTATGCTTATACAGCAAGTTTATGTTGTTTGCTGTAATTATTGTAAAACATTTGACCAGGGTCATGAAACCAGACAACATCAATTAGTGCTCTGCATGCAATTCAACTGGAATAAGCCCCAAGGTGGAATGCTGAAGAGATTTAAGGGATGCATTATTGCATTAAAGAACTGCAAAGTATATAAGCCAAATAGTAATTTCAGTGTATGAGATGTCTCAACAGACTGTTATCTCAAAGTAAACTATAGTGAACTGCACATGAATTTAAGTAAAGAAAAATGGCAAACAAATTTTAACACCAATAATTTAATATAGATGTGTAGGTGTGTATATGTGTATAATTATATGCTTATACACAATCCAAGCAGCAGAAGATATAAATTTCCCTTTTAATTCAGTCAGCTGGCAATGCTTTTTGCTTCTTCTGATAGGGGTTAATGGGCACAATACACAAGCACTTATAAACTAAGATAGCACTGAAGCATTAAACAGGAGCATCCCAATGTTCATATAAGCAGATGTTATCACCTCTTCTCATAGTTATAGCTGATTTTTAGCTCAGAATATTTGACTGCTACTAGTGGTTGAGACTTTGTTCTCTCTCTTTCTAGAAAAGGCAAGTTTTGCTCCTTCTCATGTCAAGAAAGTAATGAAAATGTCAGGTTAGTACTTCCAAGTGAATTCTAGAGCTCTTGCTTCCTCTTTCTCCAGTTTCTCAAATGCTTTTGCCATGCTTCTTTTAAAGCACTGCTGAAATAATGGTCTGGCTACAGGTGCAGTCTCTACCATGATGCAAAGTTGTTGCACAATAAATCAAGGAGCACCCAATAATGCATTTTAGCATCTGCATTAATTCCACTGTAAAGATTTTGTTAAGATTAATGTTAGCGTATAAAACGCTGAACCCCATTGTGGAATGTGCATATTTAGCCATATCCTTTTCTGATAGGTGTATTGAAAATGTGGGGGTTTTAATTAACCTGCACCATGAGGCATTGACAAATCAGCATAGAAGCAAGCAATACCAACTCTGGCACGTGTTCCAGTTCGTAGTTACTTTCTAGCAATCAGCAGAAGTTATGTTCTCACTCTGGCTAATTGTAAATTGAGCAGAAAATTTTGTTTGATGCCTCATGCACCTTCATAAAGAATGGGTGGAGCGAGCTGCATACTACAGAATCAAAGAATCATCCAGACTGGAAAAGACCTCTAAGATCATTGAGTCTAACCTTTGACTGATCATCATCAGATCAACTAGGAAAAATAAAAATAAAAAATAACTCATTTATGATATTTAACTGCTGTAGCATAGCAGAAAAGATGTACAGGCATTGGGATTTCCTTTAAAGAAAGAAATGGCTGGGCAATAAAATATTTTAAACTGGAAATATAATACTGTCTTTTTTGTAAGAAATGAAGTATTAATGAACAAGTCTACTTAAGTGCCTTCACCTATGCTTCCCCAGTTGCAGCAGTTTTGCTAGAGAAAGCTGTTGCAACCAACTTACAGCTGTATGAAAAGACAAGTAAACATGCTCACATGAAAGGGTATGATATACGAAGTGTGAATATTTTTTAGAATGCCTTGGGTTCTCTCCACTTCCACTTACCTCACCTATGTACTTCATCTCCCACCAACACTGACTCAGAAAAATCTGTCCTTCCTCCAACACAGATGTTATTCTACTTTGAGTTTTACATAAGAAAAATATTTCTCCAAATTATAAAAAACCCTATCCTGATAAACCTAATATCTAATCATCCACAGCTGTAAATCATTATTGATAACATATTACAAGTTGTATTTCATGTAAAGATCTTGTATGTCCTTGGGCAGATATTTCATGCCAAAATCTAGATCAGAAAGCTATAGTCAAAATATAGCCTCCATAGGAGGGCACACCATATGTGTCCGTAACTAATTTAAGATACTGCTTAACAGAATGGTTGTTTTCTTAGGTTGCTCTGGGAAAAAAACTTTCAGGGGAACCACATGCATGCCTATTTAATGGCTGCATACAGCAGAATTCTTTATAAATGGTTTCTTTACATGCTATTTTTTTAAAATTTATTTTCAGTGTGCATAATTGGACAACCATGACAAGAAGAAGCTCTGCTTACTTGCAAAAAGTACATAGGTGTGAAAAACAGAATACAATGGAAACATGAAGCTGTGATTTATTTCTCTCGCATTCAATTATTCAGTTCAACCATAATTTTTTTCTTTTTAATCTTTGGTAAATTTAGTAAGAGATTTAACTACCTCACAGCTTCATTTTAGACATTTCCCCTGCACAAGCTTTCACATAAATTCCCATGACTTTTATCACATCTTCTCTTTTTCTGATCAATGTGCAAACACCCACATAGACCTCCTCTCTTCAGCAAAATAACTTTCTTAGTAATTCTTCTCAGATCTAAAATAAAAGAAAGACTCCCATTTCTGTCCATGATTTCTGCACACAAATATCTACTACCAGCTCTCTATGCAGTAAGGGCAGAGCAGGTAGATTTAAAATAGACCAAAGTAAGGTTTTGAGCTCCTTTAAATGATGAAACTTGCCTTATGACAATGGAAGAGCTAGGGCTATTGCAGCCACTTCTGCCCGGTTCTGATAGCTGTTTTCCCCTTTCTTTGCTCTGCTATCCTGTAGAAAGTCATGCAGAGCTCAGACTTTCTTTTTAATATAATAATAAATCTCACAAAATGATTCAGGCAAGTTTGAAGTTTTTACAAGTTTTTTATCCTGCGCTCTTTTCCAATTGGATCACTAAATTCTCATGCAAAGTATAGTAACTTAAGAAACAGATCATAGTCACATATTCTACTGTACTAGATTATCACGAATACCGAATGTATAAAAACTTAACCAAGAACAACACTCCTTTTTATAACTTCTCCCTTTATCCCTTTTCTCAATATATCTAAATCTATTTCTGGCAGCTCTAATGAGTCTTTAAATTCTGTATGAATTCAAGCCAAGGGGTTGGGATTTAATGCATGCTGGGTTTAGAGATGTTTCTTCCTTTGGAAGAGCAGAAGGCCTTAAATGAGATTGAGTATCTGAGGATGTTATAAGGAGGAAAAGTGTGTAAAGTAAAGAAGCTGTGGTGAGAAAACTGCCTAGAAAAGGGAGATAAACTTTGCAGTGTGTTTTACCTTGATCTCATGCAGACAAGACGAGGAGTATATGCAAGGTATAAGACAGGAATACACATTTTCTCAAGTTGCCATGTCATTTGGAGTTTCCATAATAATTATGACTCAAACGAGGTGATTCTTCTGTAATGAAATGCCGATCTGGGTGGCCGAAGCTTAATTGTGGAGTTTCATCACAATTCTGATTTTTACAGGTAACTGTCACAGATATTTTGCCTTATTTGGGACTGAATCTGAACATTGTTTAAAGTGTAAGAAGGAACTACCTTCTCTGAGAGCTGTAAAAATTTCTTGGGAGTGAGAGACTTAAGGATTTCATTTTTCTTATCTAAAAGAAGACTGAGATGTGATTGTATTATCTTCTATAACTACCTCAATGCTACTTATTAAAATACTAACTACTAAAGGGATGTTTAATTTGGAAAAGAAAAACAGAAGGAAAGAATAGCTTGAAAATTGGCTAGATGAATGCAAGGCCCTGCATAATTCAGAAGGGAAGTAAGAGAGATCTTACACAATTTATTCTATCTGTGGCTGAATCTCCTTTGGATTTCACTGCTGGTTTGGATGCCATTTTTTTTAAAGAGGCGAGTAAACAAAATCCAGAGTGATATAGCTTGCAGAGAATTAGGCCCTATGTTAATAGTGTTGAGTGAGACTAAGAAGCTGCATAAACAGTGTGTATAAGTAAAGCAGTAAAGTATGGAAGCTGGCAAATAACTGAGTAGCTAAAAAAATAAGCTTAAGAGGAATAGTTCTGAGGACTGGATTAGATCTGCAATTGCAAAACTATGTAAAGGACCAGGAAGTCATATAAAAATGGGTTCCATGTCTGAGAACAAGCATTTTGTGTGAAAAATTGGATAATAGGAGTCTGAATTTACAAGGGTAAAGAGACTTGGAAAGATTCCCAGGACAGAAAAGGCCTCTTCTAAATTGTTCCAAGACAACTTCTTTTAATCCATGTATGAGTTTCTAAACTCTCAAACTTCAAGAAACCTGAAAAAATAGTTGGGTTATCTTTTTGGTATGTAAGATGTATTTTATTTTTCGGTGGCTTAAGGCCATGCAAGTCAGTTGGAAGATCTAAACAGAATTAAGATTTAATGATACTATTCATAGGTATTTGTATCTCGTGGTTAGATTTTGTCACTGTTTTGGTTTGAGATTTTTTTAAAGCACTTTCCTGGCAGGAACAAGTCTGTTACTTTCTAATCATGTCTGAACTTTTCTATTCCTTTTCTATAAAAAGGTTAATCAAGATTTTTAATGATAGAAAAGGTCACCAGAAAAGCATAAGGGGGAAAAAATATTAATAATTTGGCCTCTTTATTTGTGTGGCTTAAAAATTCACAGTTTAAGTTTTATCACATTATGTGAAGAGCTTTCTTAATTTTGGACTTCTCTGTTTCTGCTAGGTTTCTCTGTACAGTTTTTTCATATGCACTTATGCATGCCAAAATGGCTATAGATGTGAACTCATAATCTAACTAGATTAATTCAAATAAATTTAGTGATAAAACTTCATTTTTATTACAGAAAAATGTCCACACGTGACAAGTAAACTTCAAATTTACATGTTAGCTAGGATTCAAAAATATATTCACAACTTTAGCTAATACTCTCATTTCACACACCTTCAAAACATAATGTGATCTGAAGTAATCTCCATAGCTTTACATACCTTTTCTCTTTCTGCCTTTGGGTCTTGATCCCAAACAGTTTAATTCCTAATTTTTTGCCACTAGTTATAGAGGAATTTTCCATTTGTTTTAGTAAGTCAACTGAATCTAAACCAAGATTTTAAAAGTAAATGTGACAAACACCAGCTCCAGGTTTCAAGTTCATGCCCTGTTCAGGTTCTGAGTACATATTAAATTGGGTACATGTTGTCCCGTGTATCTGTATTGCTCAAGAAGAAAATTCTCAATGTACTCTGGTAGGAGATGCAGGATACTCCTGCAGTGGTCTAAGCTGAGGATTTAGAATTGTAAAGGCACTTCAGAATACATGTGCCCCATAATATGTATTTACCTTTTGTCTAGCATGTATATTGATCTTTACTGTTTTATAATTCTGTTTATATTCATAAAATGGAGAGAAAACAGAAATATTTGCTTCAAGTACAATTTTAGAACACAGCAAATGACTTTAGATGCTAAAATCCATTTGTGAGCTAAATGCTGTGAATAAATTAAAAGCCATCAAATATTGCAATGTTTATACTATACATCGATGCCATTTGGGTTTTGCCTTTTTTTCTTTTCTGTGTTCTCTGTATTCATTGCACATATATTTGTAGCTCTGTAGCTTATTGTATTAGTGGCAAGTTTTCCCAGGGCTTTTCCATGGCCTTTCCCTAGGCAGAAATACAAAACAAATTCCAGAGTTCCAAGCCCTGGGGGGTACAAGTCCCCTATCTCTTGGTTCCTGGGAACCAAGGCTGAGAACAACTCTTCGAAATACATTTTCATGGACAAAGTACAGCTAGTGCCGAGGGGGACACTCCAGAGAAGGGGCTTGACTGGGAGGGGAATTGCATCACCACTTGTCCTCCTAATTGGTGGTTTTTATCAATTGTGCTAACTTCCTAAAACCTATAAAAATGTACTCACCCCTTGGCAGGGATGAGCTTTTGAGGACATCTTTCCATAACTGCTCCTGAAGGCCTTGAAATAAAGATCCTCTCTTATATTACCTCCTTATTAAAATTATCTCGAGTTTCATTTCCAGGTTGGGAAAAAGGCAACATGACATGCTATATCCTGTAGATTTGAGCAGAACTCTGAATTATTTTGTAAGCCTTTGGGGGAGCAGGGAGAGAAGGGGAGGGAAGGGAAGGGTTGAGTCTCTTGTTCTGATCTGTGATGCCAGAACTGATTATATGATTTACAGTACAGCTGATGGATACAACTGGATTCAGTCCTTGGACCATAAGGAAGTACCAAACCTCCTGAAAAATGCATAAACCTACAAGCTAAGAAATCACAGCTCTCCTGTGGTCTCTTCTAAATCATGCATTCCTGTCTGCACAATAGCCAAGGGTCTTGGAAAAGATGACTTTGAAAAATCCACTACAAATCCCAAGTGTTTTCCCCACTGAAAACAAAGTTGTAATTGGAGTCACTGGGGTTATGTAAGGGGTGATTTCAGCCTGTTCTCACATAGATAAGCATTTTTGCACCTTGTATGACCTTGATTGTCTGACAACTGAATAGATATTGCAGTAAGTTTCTGTTCATTTGAAACAGCTATGTACAGATGTTTTCAAAGGATAAGAAAGCTGATCAGAAGGCACTTGAAATCCAGGAAAAGATAAATATAATATATGAAATAAACAAGTGCAGCTGACACTGCTTGGACCTTTAATTGATGTATTGTGCTGACAGCAGTACTGAACATTTAAATGTTTTGCTCAAGATTGTGGTAACTTTAACCCCTGGGAAGCTTAGCCATGAGAATTACTGCATGAGGTTTCTCACAGTAATTTTTGTTTCAAAACTATATTGAAAATGAGTGGAGTAATTAAAAATAAATACAATTCAGCCATGAGCTTTGCCTAGATTTTGATCTGAACCTTTCTTTAGGTTCAGGCAAGTTGAGATAGTGTTTATAAAAGCTTTTATCATTTCTGGTCTGTTCTCTGAAGGAAATGAGATCATAGTTTGTTCCCTTCTCTTTCTCTGTATCTGTCTGTCAACTTTCACCTCTGTATGACAGAGCTTAATTCTATTGGCCAAATGGACTGCTTTGAGAGAGACAGAGGTTCTTCACATATTTATTTCACAGAAATTATTGTCAAAATGAAAAAAAATATTTGCTTTGTGATATAGCTCAATTTTAATGAAACAGTCCAGAGTTTAGACTGGGAAGCATCACCCGGAATGTTGGTGGAAGCATGGAATAAGCAGTAAGTGGATCTTGTCCTATACCAGGTACAAATACAATCCAAATACAAGACACTAGACTTCAATGATTCTACTGTTTGTGGTATTATTTGTTATATTTCTGGTTATTACACAAGTATGAAATTCTATTATTTCATATTCATGTTAAACTTCTTGTGCACTACAGGGTAAGTGAAATGAAATAGTCTCTTCTGCTGTACAGTCTTACTTCTCTATGAAGCCCTTATTGTATCCTAGTCCTCACAGTTTCTATCACAATTTTCTTAAGCCATCCCTTTCCCTTTCTTTCTCTGAGAGCATATTTAATTATCATGCTATCCATGAAAAATTCTAGACATACACTGCGGCTTCAAATGTCTCCACCATTTCTTTGTGGTATCAACAACTGGAACCATACCTTTTGAAACAGTTGGTCTTTCCTTGAGCTTTCAGTTTTCTTTAAGTTTTATTTGAGACTGAAAACTTTTCAGACATGTCCATCCTCTCTCTGTTGATAAATTCTCAAGCCTGCAAGCCTCTTAGCAAATAAAAAATATTAATATTTAACACAAATATACAGGAAGGATTGTAAATTTAGTGCATGAGATATTTGTTAAATTTTAATTACTTAAATTTGGTCCTTTACAAGGCTATTTGTCTTCAAGCTGCAATATATGCAAGTATACATATTATGCTTTCAATAAAAATAATAATGTGTGCATATCTCTAATACATATAAAGATATATTTTCTCTAGGAAAATTGAATTTATTGAATTTTACAGAAATCCCATGTGTAAGTAAGCTTCCAAAGTAGCAGTTCAAAGAAACAGTTGTAAGGTAGACATCTGTTTACTGAAAGTAAAAAAAAAGAAAATACATCTTGATCTGAGGACTGAGTTCACTGTGAAGAAAACGGCATTTTTTCTTCCTTTTTGATGTTCCAAGGCCTAACACTAGGAAAACTACAACTTCTGTACCGATAGTATCATATTTTTTCTTTTTGTTTGGCGAGGGGGTGTGTTACAGGAATAGTCAAGGTGTTTATACGTTCTCTTTTCTGCCATTTCCCTCTCCATCATATCTTCAAAGCCTCTGACAGAGACCAGTGAGTCAGGCAGTAGCAACAGTGAGTTACACTGAGCACAATACTACACTAAGAAAATAAACCCCAGACTAGTCTGCTCAAAAAAATAATTATCCATGTGGTTGTGCAAATAACACATTTGTCCAAAAGATACACCAACTTGCACATCTACAGAATCAACCAAGAAAAATAATTCAAATTACTTTTCAAACAACAAGATTAAGCTCATTCTATGTCATTAAAATCTTTCCTAGGGAAATTGAGGCAAGGGAGTTTGACAGTTTCCCATTATTCATCCTTTTATTTCATATAGGGGAAATAGAATTTCTTTTTTTTATTTCATTTTACTGCATGTTTCTTTTGCTGTCTGCTCCCAGTTATAATTTATTCTTTAAGTCCTATGAGAGTCAGGCTTGAAATTTTACTAGTTCTTCCTATAGCTTACATTTTAACAGAAGAGTTCCACTGGATTCCTCTTGCCATTCTACGCAGCAAATCATTTGTATTACCTTAAACAAAAGGTTAGAGCTTACGTATTTATAAAATTACAAAAAAGTAAATCCTAACTACTAAATTGCGATATGTGCATCACAATACCTAGAATGTTTTAAAAACTCTCTCTCAGGTCTGTTTTCCTCACTGCTGTTATGAACAGAAGTAGCTAAAATATCATTTGAAGCTTGAGAGGTGTGGGCTGATATTCCAGCCCCACTGTCATCAAACCCCATTGAAGAAAATGGGAGCTTTCTTAATTTTTGATGGGGATGTTATTCAAATTCTTCAAGCTGAAGTGAAGGAGAAAATAATTGTTTGACTTCAAGAATGACAGCAACGACAAAAAAAAGTTTTGCTAGAAAATTTCTATTTGGTTGTGAAAATTGGTGTTGTGGGGCATATAGTAGTTTGTGTTTATTACTCTGCATGTGATTAGTGTGTAGTGAATTTTGTATGGCATTCAAACATATTGGTGTATTTTGAACAAAATATTGACGTTTTTGTGGAAGTGGGAATAATGAAAAATAATTGAGACCAGAAGTACCAATACCAGACTAGAGACTCGGAGTTAAAATGGATGCTTCAGATATTTATCTGCTTGTCCATCACTACTTATAGGCATTGCAATCATGAACTGAATGGTACTTTATTGCATCCATTGTTTTAGGCCTCTTAACTTTAAGAAAAAACTGTAAAAATAATTAAAGTTTCCTGGTCACGAGGCTTATTTCCTGATCCATTGTCTATAACTACTCAGGAAATCACTTGGCGTTAGTCACTCTTAAGGCCATAGGTAATTGCTCCAGCTTTATCACTTCCTGAGCTAATGCATGTAGGAAGCGGACATGAAAACAATAAAATTTTCAGTTAGGCTTCATTTGCCATTTAAACAAAAAAAAAGCTATCAAGGGTTTAACACTTGACTGTTGCCTCAGTCTTGGAATCATCTTGAAGAAGGGGAAATTGGCAACCAGAAATATTGGCTTGTACTCATTTTTTAGAGCATTTTATACAAGCTAACTGCCCCTGACTACCAACTTTGACAACTTCTCTTTCATTCCCAAATATATATTGTAACATCTTAGTAAAATTTTCATCACTAGAATTTGTGACAAAGTAAACAGACTGTCAGACTACAGCTTCATATATAATCCAAATATAATTAAAAATCCTTACTCACAAATCATAATTTTCCATTGTATGGAAAAAAGTAAAACTTACTCTTATATTTCCAATATTTCAATGTAGCTGAACTATATATTCAGAAAATTGTTTTATAAGCAACGGCATTTGGAAGTGAACATAAATGACAAAGATACACAATTGAACCCGGAATTTAAAATAACCAATTATCTTTTAGAAACAAAGCAGTTTACTACTTTTTCTCTTTCCATCTGAAAATACTGGGTCTCTATTCTTTGCTTTTGTTTGGTTTTAAACTCCTGAATGAAAAACTCCTGTTCACTGTGGAATCACTTACTGAAAATTGTTGTTTTATCCATGTTTTGTTTTACACTCAAAATATACATTTGTATATGTTTATACTTTGAGCAGTTTATATTCCTGAAAGGAATATAGAAACTTTCCAAAGCACTTCCTTTGCAGATTCAGAGGAAAGAACCAACCTACATAATTAAGTTTATACTGACAGTCTATGAAGAAGAATTTATATGCAGTGCAAAGTGTATTGTATTAGCTTTATTTTCAAATGTATAAATATAGTGCTAAGTAACACCCACATAGCTTTTTTGAATTAACATTTGAAGTGTGAAGTTAAGCATGAAATTCATTAGAAAGTACAAGAATTAGGCTGCCTTGGAGATTTGTGTTCTTTTCTGTGGTCAAACTTCACTTCAATGGAAAATTTCAGATCATACAAAAAATGTAGTTTTATTCATCATTGCCAACAATTAAATATTTTACTTTTTAAATATTGCATCTAAAATCGCTTTTTTCTGTAGTATATATTCTTTTACAAGATGGTGTTATATTTCAGAGATGTGGACACGACTCTGACATTTAAATTAGGGTTGCATCAGTTCTGGATATTAACGACACGAATTTACAAGACATTTTGGGGAAATGAATAAGCAAAAAATTAGTCATCATGTAATAATTAGAAATGGTTTTAAAGACACAAAAGGATTTAAATGCTTGTGCTTAGCATTTAATGTGGCATTGAATGTTCCACTACAGTTATCTTATTAGCTCTTGTGTAAGTGTCTAATATCTCTCATTGAACAAAAAAATAAATCTACATAATAGAATTATTTTCCAGCATGGAAAAACTGGCCCAGATAGATCCGTCTGCTCTTGTCTGTGCTTTATAGAATCAGTACAGGTTTCCCACACACTCTAAGGACCTGCAAATACTGTAGTTAAATTCACACTTTGAAAACACTCAACTTTCTGGAAACTAGATCTTATACTTGGTCCTGAATAAGACCTTTTCAATTCCTTCTTGTTCCTAAGTAAGATATTTCCAATTCTTTCTTGTTCATAAAGTTACATAGTCTTTTCCCTTCACATAGATTAACAATTCTAACACTGATTAGAGTGGGCAAAAGAAGCATAGTGTTTCAGTTGTTTTTTTTTTTTTTAATAATTTCATCCGTCTGATAAGATTTTTAAATTTATGTAATTCCATTCTAGAGAAACTTTGCAATAATGAAAACAAAGGCCTATAAAATAGTTCTAGACTAAAGGATTAAAGTAAACCTGGGAGATTCTTCATTCAAATCCTGAAAAGTACCTACTTCTAGCTGGAGTTAGGACTGACTGGTCATCAGGTGCACTGTGGTTGTTGCTACAGAAATTTGCTTTGAGAAACTATTTATATTCATACCCATGACCCAAAAGTTTAGGGAAAGTTCAGTATATCTATGCAAAAATTAGATAAAAATTGCAGACATCTAGTTTAAAAGGAACAGCTGACAGGTTTTTTTATAGCTCTAAAAATTACATTTTACTACAAAGCATATGTAAAAGTGATCTAAACTAGTATCTAAAATTCCTTGTGCTCTCATTTTCTCATTTACATTTGCAACAGCAATATCAACTAATTCATGAAAAAGTAAGATAGTTATGATTTATGTTGTTAGCACCTTCTTATAGGATTTATGAACTTACAAGTAGTAAGGATCTGTGAGAAACTTTTGTCAATTGTCACATATATTTAATAAAACTGAATAAAATTGTGCTTGTTTCCTTTGCAAATTTATCTAGAAGCAAACAAATGGACTAAGGATGAAAGAGGAGGATGGATCAGTGTGGTGATGGAGCTGATGATATTGGAAAAATCATGAAAAATGGTCATTTTTCTTCCATTCCAAGAACGCAGTGGGCGTGAGGAGGGTGGGGAATGCACAGGAGAGAAAAGGATACTGTGTCTTTCAGTTCCTTCTAATCACCTTCTTGACACAAAACCCTTCTTCTCTTATTTCAGGTCAGGACCCCTAATTAGCTGTTAAGCATGCCGTGTTGGCTTTCCGGAGCTAGGTGGAAGGATAAGACTAAGAGGCTAGAATATAAACAGAGACCTTTTGAATTTGGTGTAAGGTGAGTGTCAAATCAGTAAGTCATTACACTGCAAGCTTCTTCAGATCTATACCAAAGCAATTTGTTGTTGTTGAAGTTCAGTATCTCCTTCATCTCAGATAGAGAAGATGTGTGCTGACGTCTTCACAAACACCTTCTGTTGGTGAAGGTGTGGGTGTTTACGTCTTTGAAATGAGACTTAATGTGGCCGTTAACTTCAAGCAGCAGGTTTGTCACAGAGTCCAGGCAGTTTGGCTCCTGAAACAGAGAAGTGGGTCTGCACAAGCCTGAGTTCCTGAGCTTTGGGGTCAAATGACAGGTTCCTGGGGGAATATGGGGCAGGCGGTTCGGGAAGGCTGTACATTCCTGGTACCTCAGCCAATGGGGAAAGGAAGAGGGCAACATGCAGCCGGGAGTTTAGGATAAAAGGAGGCTGCATACTCCAAAAACTGGAGAGGGAAATCCCCGCAGGCATGTGCTTCAGTGGACTCTCTCCCTTTATTCCAGTAAAGTTGCAGGACTCCTCTGTCTCCTTTATGGACACTGACTTTTCATAGAGTGATTTTCTGTACATCTCTAATTTTAAAATCAAACATATACTAGTGTACTTTATACATAACACACTTTGAGAAGCAGATCTAATCCCTTGCTTTCGCTGAGTAGCAATCTATCCCATAGTAATTCCACAAAATCTTGTGCAGCAGCTCTCTTTGGAGGAAAGTGTTTTATAGAGTGAGAAAAGGAGGAAGAGAATATGGTTTTTGATAATTACCACCATTCTCAGGATGTTCATAAATGCATACTTAAACATTTATACAAGAAGATAAGCTTTGAAAATACAGCAGTATAATACAGTCTTCCAGATGCATTAAAGAAAATTATAAAGGAAAACAACTGTTCCTTGATAAGCTGACAGAAATAATTTCAGTTTTACACTGGAGAACAAAAACTGAAAGCAAATGTTGCAGCCGTAGGGGTTCTGCCAAAGCAAAGCTGCCACATACATTAAAAGTAAGCCTCAATATAAAGGAAAGTAATTTTTCATACTTGTGTAAAATTATGGCTCAGTCTTTAATTTCAAGGAATTTCTGAATTGAAGGTACAGAGAAAAATCTTCCAGGTTAATATTGCAAGCTGTCTACTGGTGTTTACATCTTGCTGGGCACATTTGTTTAATGTGATTTACTTGAACAAAAATGCAGAATGTGGCTGAACTCTGAAATGATACACATACAAAAGGACACCTTGGGTTAAAATAGTTGACACATTCCAACTGATCACGTGCTTCTTAATTTCTCACCTTCCTTTCTACTTCCCCTTTCACTTATCATTTTTATCAGAAGCTAATTAGGATGATCACAAGAGGAAATGGCAAGATTTTCCAAAGTGATCACTTTTCCCTTTTCTTTTATGAGAGGCTTCAGCTTTCTATCAGATCAATTAGTTAATTGGGCATCACTCCTCTAACACAACTCACTAAAAAGCTCTCATCCTAAATAAACTCTCACAATCCTTCATTTTAGATTGAAGGCTAGAGGCTCATTACTGGCCTCTGATTCTGTTTCTTTGAGCACTCTTATCTGGGGATCAAACTGCATGTAACGCAATCTTCTTCCACATGAACAAGAATGTTACTAAAATAAACCTGCTCTGCTATCCCTCTCCTTCCTCACTTTCCCTGCCATAGCAGTAACTGAAAAAGTATATTATTTAAAACAAAGTAAGTAAAAGAGAGCAGGACGAAGCCCTCAATTAGGTTGAGCAAGATTGAAAGGGAATTTTATATTCATATGCTGTTATTGAGTCCTTCATTTGATTACATTGCAGTTGTGCTATTAATAATCCCATATATAAATATACAATATAGTACTAGCAGAGAAGTATAAAGGTGATTATAAAGAGGTCACCCAGTTTAAAAAAACCCAAACAAACAGATATGATGTAGCTTAGGGCCTTTTAGAACTGGTCACCCATATACTTTTACAAGCTATTTCAGATATATTTTGACTGAAACCTCTCCTTTAGTATCCTATTTCTTAGCAAGGCTCCCAATAACAAAGTAATCTAAAATGAAATAAGGGCTGAATAGTTAAATATCCAATCGTTTTATATTGGAGTATTAGTGCAGCTGTGATAAATACACTTTATTTACTTACAGATAGTACACATTTCCACATGTACTTTTCTAGGTATTTTCTTTTCCTGTGTGCATGCTATTATCTCTGCTATACAAGGCTACTCCATAAGTTGCAAGAATGGCATTTTTCTAAATGTGAACAACACAAATACGTGACATTATTGTGAAGCACAAGCATTGCAAAAGAGAGTGCCATTTCTCTCCATAGCAATGGGGTATCTACCAGAAGTCTCCTAGGTCTGGAGCTGACCTTTGAGACTGAAAGGTAAGAGATAATTTAAAAGCAGCTCTTCTTAAGGAGAAGTATCTTAAAACTACGGAAAACATTACAAATGGACACTATTTATTGTAGTGGTCTGCTTTAAAATTACTATCAAATTTTACATTGCAGAGCAAGAACCCTATTAAACACAAAATTAGGAGTTTCCATTGGTCAGACAGGCACTCAGTCCAAAGCTCTTTATTAATAATAATGATTGAAAAATATACATCCGGGAACATTTTCACTCATCACTGAAACCGAACTGTGTCCAAAATGAAATGTGGCAGCTGTTTAGCAGTACATGACAACACTAAACAAATGTTTAGACAAGGGGAATCAAAAATATACAAAAAATTACACTTTGGTAGGATCCATTTACAGAAAGGGATGCAGGAAAGTATTGTTTCTAAATGTTTAACATGTTTTTCAGACATCAGACTTCAGCTGCTGAAATATATCAGCATTTTACTGATTAATAATATGTTGGACTTCAATATTTTGGTATATTGTTAACTACATCCTTAATTTATCAATAGCAAATGGAGAAATTTTTCCGAACCAAATGTATTGTCTCCAAAGGCCTTACACCAGTGATAAATGTTTTCCACTGTGTTCAGGATATCATGTTTGTCATTGCAGTCAACTGCTGTTTTGCCATTAGTTTGAACAGAGGATAAGCAAAAGTGTTGTGGCAGTCTACAGCTATGTCAGCAATTATATCTGTGGGCATCAAGGACTGTGCCTTTGGAATGTCAAAAGCATGGATTTAAGAAGAAGTTGGAACACAATGTTGTTTCTTATTTGACCTGTGGATGTTGCTCCTAGGAACGAAAAAAAAAAGGAAGGAGAAAAGTGATGGTTTTAGGGACATGTTGGACAAGTAACAGTCAGTCTTGGCTAATCTTTTTCCTAAAATTCAATGGACATCCCTAGTGGATGCAAGTGGCTTTAGTTACCTGGTGTCCCAGATTGTGGCTTGTTAAGAAAGAAAGAAAGAAGAAATGAAAGAGCTTCTAAATTTTTTTCTCAAAAGTCATTAAGGAAGGATTGGATTCCACAAGAATTAGTTTGGTTGTTGAGCACTTAACAGCTATATATTCTGTTGTCATGTTGGCCTTAAGTGCAATTTCTTGCAGGGATTATGCCTAGTCTATTATACTGTGCCCTAACTGAAGTTCTTCTGAGTAACAAAGAATGATCTTCTAGGTCTAAGAATAGTTATTTCCTGTAGTAAGAAGGCAGACAGAATTGTAGATTAGTTTGACATCAACAAAACCATGGAAGTTTCTTTGGTGACCTGACTAGACTTTTTGACTAAGGCTCTTAAAAAAAGCAACCTTATTTCAAAGAACTTTGTTTTGCTGCAACATGGAGCTGAATGTCAGCATTGTGGCTTTTGAGTGTGAACTGCTTTACAGCATTTGGATGTTTTGGGAGGGTCAGTCTGGCTGAAGTTCAAATCTGGCCTACAAAGATTTTTATTTTGTCCTATCAGACACCTGAGCTATTTCTTTTCTGCAGTTAAAAGCTTTTCATAACTAAAAAAATGCAGTTCTTTTTTATTCTAATTGGAAATTGAGACAAATTGACCATGCTTAAGCTGTAAGTTTGCTTAAAGTTGGCTCTCAGTTCTGTGCCTTAACTACAAGAGTATTTTTTCCCCAATGGAGCAGTAAAATCCAGTAGTGAATGTAGAGGGAATGCTGCAAGAGAAGAGAAGTTTTATAAATCACCAAGATAAATGCATAGAATTATATGATGAAGAGAAATGTAAGGATCATTGTGTCATTTTTATTGCCAAGAAGGACTGATAAAACAAAGAATTGAAGTCTTTATTGGGTTTGTGGTTCTCATGCTAAATGGATAGGTACTCTTGGATAAATCCTGTTTCTAGAAGGTATGACAGTCTGAGAAAGCTACGTTTATCATTCGTGCATTCAAACTGAATTTGAAATCTACTGATTGCAATTTCCAAGATATATCCAAGAGGGCTGTAAAACAGAATATTTTTCTGTTCATCATGCTAGTATCTTGATATTATGGATTGTTCACATATATGCACGTAGTTCATATACATATATATGATATGCATTAATAAACTAATTTAATATAGAAAATTCTGCAATCTGTTTGGGGTGTCTTGGTAGAAAACCTTTTACCTTATGGTGTTGCTACTTACGTCATATAAACACTGTCACTGACTTGTAGCTCCTATCACGGATCCTTAGAGTTGTCTTGCTGCTGATCCCATCAAATATGAATACCTGCATTTAAACCCTGCCCCTAGATAGCTGAGCCCCTTCCTGGAATTCATGCTGTTTGGTTTGGGCCACTTCATGGAAGTGAAAAAGCCTGACATTCTCAGTCAAGCATAATATGAATATTTAGGCTGAAAGTTGGTTTCACTTATGTCTTTTTCCCCAATGAGAAAAACACCACATTTCTGTTCCATTTTTCTATATCATGAGTGTGTGTGGACCAGCATACAAAAATTTTAAAAGCATGGGTCTTCACTGGATCCAATTGATTTTCCATCTCAACAGATGAGACTGAGCTGCCATTTGACCAATGTCTAACTAAGGGAGGGAGGAGGGGAAGGCAAATATAGAAAGAGCATTGAACGACCAGACAAACATACTGAATATTTTTAAGAGTATAAAATCATAAACAGCCTTTCCGTCAGTGATTGCATAATTTCTGAACATTATCCTGTCAGACTAGACACTGTTTCTGTCTCATGCATACATACACACAGATACAAAGAGTTGTCACTAGATAGGTACAAGATTCACTTGTACATGGGCCTGGCAGGTTTCTTCGTCACTTTTTTTGAGTGCCCTTTTCACTTTTTTTTTTATTAATTAGGAAATTACATTTAAGTGTTGTTTTAGCCAAATCAAGGCATTTCACCAGATGATTTCCAGAAGCTTAGCATGTTTTAATGCTCTCTTTGACATGTCATGTGACAGTTCAGACTGGGGTACATGTCAGGAAAGCAGTGGATTCAGTAGGAACTTACAGTGAGATGAGCACGAGTCATCCATTTTTTGGATTACCTTTTTCAAAGCTGTTCAGCATATGTGTTTATTTTCCTAGTTTTCTTGAGAAAATTCTGTTCATGGCAAACAATGGTTAAGAACAACTCACTAGGCATAATACACTCACTAAGTCTGATAAATGATTGATTCTACTGAGGATTATTTTAGGATTGTGGTTTCTATCTGGGCCAATGCGCGAGGGACCATCAGACCAGTTGTAACTCGACTTGAGTGCCCAGATGGAGATAAGTCTGTAACTGAATCACCTTGTCATCACGCTTGGACATGGACGTTGGATCTTGTCCAATAGTATAATACTTTCAACCATTGCCAGCTCCAAGTGACATAGTAAGCCTGGAGCAAATCACAGGAGAGAAAAATTATTTTCTGGCCTTTAGTTTTGGCACTTCTTTCCCCTAGTTTGCATTTTTCTTGAAACCTGAATTCTCTCCCATCCTACAAATGTTATTACATGGACAAAATGCACACATAATGAGGAGTTCACTCTAGTCATTTAATAGAAGGAGGTATGCTTGTTAAATCAAATATCCACATATTCAAATTGCTGGGAAGCGTAATAAAGAGGAACCAATATGGTTTTGTTAGAGATGGCAGGATTTGTTCTGGTCTCAAAAGTTAGGCAACACTGCCTGCAGTACAGGCATAGACAGAAATTAATTAAAATGTACATTTTCCAGTAGTCTGCAAACACAGAGATGTGCTTTTTAGGCTAGTAAATATGACAGTGGTAGGCAGCAGATATTTTGGGTGAACAATGGCAGGACATGACTGTTTTACTATCAAAAGAACTATTTATTGCATTAAGTACCTGGCTTTCTGAGCAGAACACACATGCATTGTTAAAGAACATGAGTCAATTTTCAAAGGTTACTGCCCCATACATCATATAGACAAAACATATCATCCGGCTTCAAAACATGTGGATCACTACTGAAAATTAATATTAAATTCACTGTTTAATTAACAGGTTGTATGTTATTAATTTATTTTTTACCTTGCATAAAAATATGTAAAATTGTTTACAACTCAACAGTAAATATAAATGTGTCTCCCCTCATCTCATTTTAGCTTTTAGCTTTTAGAAATAGTTAAAATGGCTACAGTTTTAATGTTTTTTTCCTATCAATTGGTTTGTTTTTGAGAAATTTTAGACTATTTAATTTCCTGAAGAAGAAAATCTCAAGGTCGAGCATGAAAATAATCAAGAATACTTACTTATGCTGCTACTTCACCTCATCAGTTTTCAATGTCTTATAAACTAAAAATATTTTAAATAGAGTGCTTAATGGAAGGCTAAATCTTTATTAAGTATCTAAACTGCTTTCAGGTAGGATGGGGCAATTTTGAGTGGTTTGTTTAACTTTCTTCATGAGAAGGCCTTATTTATACATAGTGTCTGTCTCCATTACTTAAATGGTTGTTTTCCCTTACTCTTTTAGGTAGAAACATTAGTCTTGAAGGTATTTATCTAAATTTACAAACTGTAGAACTAAAGTTAACATCTATATGTTATAGATGTAGAACCAAAGTCGAGAAACTAATTGGCTTCCCAAGTTCACAGAGACTTTGGGCAGAATTGCTTGAGTCCAAGACTAATGGTCCATTCACCAAAGGTGTTCTGAGCTTTGTCAAAGCATTTAACCAAGAAAAGCTGTCCAACTATGAGCTATATAGTAGGTGAAAGGAAAAAGAAAAGCATGTCCAGACTGGAAAATGTGAGGCTGAAAAATTCTGTATTAACAATATCTGAAATATTTAATTCAATATTCTTATATTAGCCTTCAACTATACCATGGAGTTGAAATCAATACAATGAAGAATGTGTATTGTGGTTTCCATTGGACCAAATTACATTTATTTCCCTCATGGAATTTTAGCTGCTAAAATCTGTAAAGACCCCAGATGTATGGAACAGTTTGAAAACTTGCAGTAATCCAAACTTGAAAGTACAGAAGAATAGATAACGAAGATAAAGGGCTGGGATGTATTGATCAGAGTGATATTAAAATGGTTTCATCTTTTGTAACATATATTTTATTAAATAAATTTGAAAATTTCAATTAATATACTTTTAGAGTTCCATTTTATTAAAATAAAAAATTATTTTTCTTCTGTAAAGAAGGAAAAAGTTAGTTTAGCTACATGAAGATGCAAAACCCACAATCATGTAAGAAAAATACCTTAAAAAAACACAACCACGGCAAATAGCCACTACTTTTGTACAGTTCACCTGCCAGAGCTTGGACAAGGCTAACAGTTTTAAACCTTCAAAGACACTTCTTCCTTAAATATGCTTATTATGCTCTATCCAAGGCCCAAGCAACTAATCAGGGTAGCAGGTAGTTGTTATTTCCATGACTTCTCTTGAAATTGTAGAAAGCAATTTCATTTGGAGAAAAAAAAAATCTCCTCTGGATCTGAGCACAATTAAATCACAGTTCTATACCTGGAGTTAAGTCATGACCTAGCTATTGGGGTGAAGGAATGACCAGAACATCACAGAGATCCCCAAGATGCAAATGATCCAAGAGCCACAAAAGCGAAAAGGTTGAAGACTTCTTCTACTACCCTTTCTGCTGCCTACACTTGTCCTTTTGTTCACAATCGTTGTGCACTACTAAATAAAGAGCATTGCCTGGACTGGTTTCCTTCTCTAAATGAGAAATTTGTAAACCTTTTCCAGAAGCCTGCATATTTCATTTTTGCTTCCCTTACAGTCCACACCTGAATTATGTAGAGAAGATGGAAAAATATAGCTTGGAATTATTCATAAGTACAAAATATATCTAAAAGAAAAGAAAATTCCTTGACTATTTTTTTTTTTAAATTTTTCTTTTAGATACCTCATCTTCCTTTTTCTCTCATATAATTTTTTTTACTGCTGTCCAAATAAGACAAGGATAAACTGGATTCTACCGTGGTTCTTTCATCATCAACAGAATAATAATTTGCATTCTAATTGCAAGTGTTTTATTATTCATGACCAATCAGAAAGAACACTGACTATTTTCAAAACCTCGATTAAATTTCAAGGCTCACAGTGTAAAAGGAGTGGGTGTGGGAGTGTGGAACAGTCATGATTTGTCCCTAAAAACCGTGAGCAAATTTGATTGCAGAGACAGAAAGAATCCCCACAGGACCATTTTATGAAGCATTTTTTCAGATTCTTTTGTGCTGTCAGTCTCTGGATTAGAGAAATAACCTTACTGCTCTCTACCACAAAACTTCTCAGATCAAAGCTGAATTAAAAGTTAACTTTTAATGGAACTTCAAGGAACGTAAGTGCAAGCTGTATAGTCTTAGTAGGCATGACTTCTTGTCAGATATTCCTCATGATGCACATTACATATAGATTGAAATATATGCATATATAAACTTTTTTTTTGTCTTTGAAGGCAGAAATGTCTAACCTATTTTCTTTCTGGGATTTCCACTGACTGATACCTTCAGCAGGAGAAAAACTGGTCAGCCTGAAAGATCCCTGCTGAACTCAGTCAACAGGCTGAACATGACCTTGGCAGCTCTTTCTGTTTTCAAGGTCACTAAAAACCTTACAAGCTGTTTTCCTTTCAAGCCCTCATAGGATTAAACAGCAATATGGTAAAAAACAACTAACTTAAATGTAAGTCTCAGAAGAAAGTTAAAAAATAATAAATACATAAATCGGGGACATATAAGGTTCATAAAAAGGTCCATTCAGGGTCATATCCAAGGACTATGGCTCTTTTTCTGCTGCTGTTTTCTCCACCTCTAGCTGAAGGCAGGCTGTTACACTGTACGTTTAGAATCTCTACCCAATCACCTCCTGACTTTCTTTTTAGCAGAACATGCTTCTTACCGGATTAAATGAATAAGATAGGAAGAAGCCGTTATTCTATTAATGTTCTGAACTAGAGGTACTCAGCTTGCAGCCAATGAATTAAGACTGTAAGAAAGAAAGGATTTATTCCTTTCTTCTGTCAAAAGTTTAGAAAGCCCAGTCTGAGCATAAGGAATAGCTAGGGAACAAGAATAACTATAAAGAAATGCTTTCTTCACTGGTCACTCAGGGCACACTAGAAATCAAGATAAGAAAATTAGAAACTGTGACTTAAGTATATGTTTGTCCCTACCCAGGTTCAAGCAAATTGGGAATCATTTTGTTCTCTAACAGTGATCGGCAAGAAATCTGTGGGAAGAAGTGAAGGAAATGTGCCATCTTTTCACTCCCCACAACCATTTAATCTCTTGTACTCCAGGAAAAAAGAGTCATAGCATGTAAGTAGGCTGAAATTCAGGGCTACCACACAGCAGGGAATCCCTAAAAGTAATTTATGAGAGATTTCTGCCTATTTTAACAAAGTATACAGTTCAAGTTGAGTCAAGCTGCTGAGGGAATCTTTTCCAAGGGCCTGCTTTTACCCTGGGATTTCAAAGCAGCATATCTGTTTATGGAAGTAAACACGGACATGCTGACCGTTCTGTGTATAAAATGATTTGAATATATCCAGGTATTTCTCTAGCAGCACTTCCCGCATACTTTCAGCTGATAGGATAGAGAGTAAGTTCTAATAGGCATGGTCAATAAGATATTGTTTAGGTATTTTCACTCCATTCCTGGGTCCTTATAGAGAAATAAAAGTGTGAAAAGCCTTACAAAAGACCTGTTCTCTTCAAATTGCCAGACTAGTATTGAAGGCTAAAATTTTCCTTCTTCCTAACAGTGTCGGAGACTGAGTGTTATAACTTATGGCTTAAAGATCTTCATGAAGGACCTTTGCCTATTACGGCAAAACTGTATTACAAAAGCTGAACAGACCTTCTGACTGAAGCCCTACACTGCTCCTGAATGCAGATAAAATAGTGACTCAGGTCCGGGCTGGGGGAACAAGAATACATTCACAGACGGCTCAAACTTCCCATATCTCCTTTCCAGAGTGTTTATTGCACATTTTTCTCTGATTTCAAGATTTCATTTCCTATCATGAAATTCAGAATTTCATTTCATGAAATAAAATGAAATCTTGCAGTTTCAAAGAGTATAAAATGGAGCAAGCTTCAGTCCATTTTGGTACATTTCATGTGATCCCATTAGCTTTTATTGTTTTCACTTTGTTTCAGAATTTTCTCTTTTTTTTTTTTTTCTTTTTTAGCATTTCATTTCTTCAATTTCTTCTCTTGTCTCTTTCTTCCTTGATTTTGGGATTTCAGTGTGAATAATTTTGGCAAGTTTCAGTCCTTTTCACTGTACCTCATTTCATCTGTACATTTCATTGTAGTCACTCCATTGACAAATTTCTTTTTTTTTAATTGCATTTTATTTGATCGTATCTCCTTTCTTGAGTGTTTGTTCCATTTGGGTCTCTGATTTCAAGATTTCATTTCCTTTCCTGAAAAGAACTTCATTTAATGAAAGGAAATGAAATCTTGAAATCAAAGTACAAAATGAAATTAACTGAGTGGGGTAGGCTTCTAATGAAATTAAATTCAATGGAAAGAAATAAAAGACATTTCAGAAACGAAGTGATTTTAATCAAATGTAATTAGATGACATGAAGTGCTCCCTTTTGCATGCCTTTCATAGTTTCAATGACCCTGGAGGTCTAGGCTTTCTGATTTTCTAAAGCCTAAGCTTAAGCATAAGCCTAAATCTAAGCAGAGCAGTTAAAGCAGCCTTTGCTGAGGTGCCAAGCACATGGGTGGTGAAAAGGAGAAAGGTGTGAAGGGAGCAATGTTGGGGCAGTGATGTGTTCGGTTTTGCAGTGGAATGGACCAAAATTTGCTAAATTGATACTCATTGAAATCCTGAAAGCAGGGAACAAAGTGAAACTAAGAGACTGGAGAAGAAATTAATGAAATGATATGCTAAATAAAAAGAGAAATAAAATTCCAAAATGAAGTGAAAACAATAAAAAGGAATGGGATGACATGAAGTACAGGGAAATGGGCCAAGCCTTGCCAAAGTTATTCTCATTGAAATGGCAAGATTTCTTTTCCTTTCCTGAAATGAAGAACCAAGTGGAACAAATACTCTGGAGAGGGGATGTGATCAAATAAAATGCAATTGAAGAAAAAAAGGAAATTTGGCAATGCAGTGAATACAACGAAATGGAATGGGATGAAAGGAAGTTCAGTGAAAAGGACCGAAACTTGCCGAATTTATACTTACTGAAATATCAAAATCAGGGAAAAAAGTGAAAGGAAGAGTCTGGAGAAGAAACTGATGAAGTTAAATGAAATGCTAAAAAAAAAAAAAAAAAAAATTCTGTAATGAAGTGAAAACAGTAAAAAGTAATGAGATGACCTGAAGAGTATGTAAATGGACCAAATTGTTCCCAATTTTATACTCTTTGAAACTGCAAGATTTTGTTTCCTTTCATGAAATTAAATTCTTCATTTCATGAAAGGAAACTAAATCTCAGAGAACAAAGTCAAAGAAACTGACTGAGGTAGAGTTGTAATGAAATGAAATGAAATGGAAAGAAATAAAAGGAAATTCTGAAATGAAGTTATTGCAATCAGATATAAGGAGATGACATGAAGTGCTCCTGTTTGCATGCCTTTTGTAGTTGCAATGTCCCTGGAGGTCTAGGCTTTGCATTTTTCTGAAGCCTAATCTTAAGTGTGAGTCTAACTCTAAGTTGAGCAGTAAAAGCAGCCTTTCCTGAGGTGCCCAGCATGTGGGTGGTGGCAAGCAGAAAGGTATAGAAGGAGCAATGCTGGGGCAGTTCCATGTTCCCCTTGGCATGCCTTTTGTAGTTATAGTGTCCCTGGAGCTCTCAGCTTTCTGGTTTGCTCAACCTGTTACAAACTATTTTAACAGTGAAGACCAAAGAAGACCAAGCCTCTATGAATAAAATGGACTGAACCCAGAAATGTTCGAAATATACCGAAAAAACATGATTAAGACCAAACGAGGTTAGATGTTGGTGCCAATATATTGATGCATTTTATTTAGTACTAAAAGCTTCAAAGAGAATGACTTGGAAAGAAGGAAAGAAAGAAAGAAAAAATAGAAAAAGAGTTGGTTTTGGGGGGGTGGGGACACAGAGGGAGAATGACAGGGGTTATGTATAAACATGTCACCCTTCCGGAGGTCCCAACAACATCATGTTTTTCCCCTCCATCTGGTCTTCTTGGTGGTGAGGGTCCCCACCACCACACCAAAAGGTGTAGAATCCCATGGATTAATATATGTTTGGGCCAGGTGGGAACGCCCAGGTGCCCTCCTTGCAGGGGTCCAGTTTGACACTGTCCCTTGCAACACTTGTGGATGGATCACGTNCTCCTTGCAGGGGTCCAGTTTGACACTGTCCCTTGCAACACTTGTGGACCTGTTGGATCACGTTGCGGTGCTCTGGTGCTGGGTCTGGGGACCCCTTTGGGGGGGCCTTTGATGGCTGTGACTCTGCTGTCCTTTGCATGGATGTGGCTTTTCCCAGGGTGAAGGAGCCCCACAGCTGAGCTCCTCTGCACAGCGGAGGTTGGGTGTTCACTGCCTCGAACCAGAGGCTTCTTCACTACACACCCAAAACCTCTCCTCCCCCCACCCTTTGGTGTGAGGGTCTGTGCGAGCCTGGCAGCTGATAGCCCTGGGGCTGTGGTCTGCACCCCAAAAGTGCTAAGCTTGGTCCCTCTGTGAATGTATTCCTCTTCCCTCAGCCCAGACGTGAGTCACTATCTTATGTCCATCAACGTGCAGTCCAGGGCCTCAGTCAGAAGGCCTATTCAGGGCACAGTGGTCTCTGCAGCTTTTGTAATACAGTTTTGCTATAATAGGCAAAGGTCCTTAATGAAGATGTTTAAGCAATAAATTATAACATTCAGTCTCCGACAAACAGGATGGAAGTGTTGACTTTACAATAGCTTTGAACTGCCAGAATGGCCCCAGGCAGTTGTAGGAAGGCTAAGAATGTGGACCAGAAAGTTAGGAACGGCTACAGAAAATCATCCCAAATTTCCTATGTTGTACCAGCTCATGTTGCCAAAGGACTAATATCCGCTTCTTCGGTGCTGTGCAGTGCAGATGTTTTACTATTCAAAATATATTTGAAAACTGCAACATCAACAGACTTCATTTGCATGTGGTTCTGGATTCTCAAGTAGGTCTAATTTAGCAAATACCCCACAGGAACAGGAAACACTATAAACATATTGTCATAACTGAGAAAAAACACAGAGAATCATTATGTATACTAATTATTTTTTCTCTCACTTATTCCAATTTGTTTTATCTACTTTTGCTTAATTGTTCCTTTTTCATTCTTATATTTTTTCCTCTACTCTATCAAGCAATGAAACAATTGTTTATGAGACACAATTTAAAAAGAACTTATCAAATTTATTTTAATACAAGAATTATGTATTGATATTATATTTTGGCTATCACACAATAGCGTAAAGCCCATAAGGATTATGAATCTCCCTATGTATAAGTTTGAAAGGTGTCTGCTAAGGAAGGCAGATGCCTCCCTTGGAATGGAAAATGTAAACCCCTTCCCTGCAGATTATTATAATTTTGAAATTAAGGGGCTCTCAGGCAAAGCTATGAGAATAGGAATAACAATTCTTTACTAGTATATATAACAAGGCAAACAAACCAACAAGAACCCTGGCATTAACAACAAAACAGAAGCAGGAACCCAATGACGGCCGGCTCGGCCTTTCCGTGCAGTTCCGGTCACAGCCGGCAGGGGCGCTGGTGGCTCCCGGTGGGCAGGGCAGGTGCGATGGTTCCCCCGCGGCTGCAGGGGGCGCTCCGGCGCGAGCTCGGGACGGGACGGGACAGGATGGGATGGGATGGGATGGGATGGGATGGGATGGGATGGGATGGGATGGGATGGGATGGGATGGGATGGGAGAGAGACTGGCTGCACAAACCCCAGGGACAGCCGGGCCCGGTGCCCCAGCGGCACTCTGTCAGAGGCAGCAAGCTGAAACGGCAGAGATGAGCAAAAATCCTGGGGTGGTGGAGGAGATGCATCAGACTCCAGAGCTGTAGTGGGAGCCCCAGGAGGTCTTGGCAGGCAGGAGGTGCGGGGCTGCAGTGTAGAGAAAGCTTTTTAGTGAGGTGGATGTTAATAAGGTCCCAGTTCAGTGGCTGCTCTCACGAGCAGAGGCTCACCCCATGGCAGAAGAAGGATCTGACTGGACTACGGCAGTGGCAGAGATTCCCTTCCCCAAGCAGAAGCTTCAACTGGCCCCATCTTTTATCAGCCCAATTCTCCTGGTATCTCTACGCGTCTAAGGGAAACCCTCAGATAAGAGAAGTACAGACAGAAGCTCTCCTCCCCTGGCCACTTCTCTTGTTTTTATTAAGTAGCTAGTCGTTACTGTTCCTTTGCAACTTATGGGACAAAATTCCCTAAATGAAAAGAAACAAAAGGAAAGAACCTAACGCCCAACACCTTATTTTAAAGGTATTGTTACCTGCCATTAGGAAAAAAAGTCTCTCTATAGAAAATACTATGTAGCACATTTAGGTGTATAAAAAGGATTTCATGCCTCTTCGAAGATCGAAGTAGATATTTATTCATTTATTCATCAATTCATAATACTTCAAGAGCACAATCAGGGGAACTATTGTACTAGGCCCTGGACAAATGAAATCCCAAAACTCCTCGATTTAGAATATTTACAATGAATGATGCAACTATAGAATTAAACATTCTCTTTCCATTCAATATCTAAACAGACAATTAACCTTTTCCCAGCATGGTAATTCTGAAAATTTGCCTTGGGTCAGTAAAGTAACAGTAAAGGAAAAGATGAAATGCAATACAGCTGGTAAATTGTTGGAATTCTTTTTACAATAGTTTCTAAAATTTCTGCAGTAACTATGAAAGAAATATGGTCCCTACATAGTCACCTAGTATTTGACTGTATGCTCTGCTTAGTATTTCATCTTAAGCAATATAGTGAGATTTCAAAACATCGGTTCTGGCAGCTGATACATGTGAAGAAGAATGCCCATTGAGTGGTCATGCAAAGCTATTGGTCACACATATTCAAGCCATACCCGCTTTTATGTGGAAAAAAAGGGTTGTTCTATGTACTTGCATAGAAAATTTTCTTTGAGTTCCTTTTGCATCCTATTATACTCAGAACTGATCTGATTATCTCTGTCTTCTCACTTCTTGAGTGCACACTATTATTTGGCGTTGTGGCGCAAATCAATTCTGCTTCTTCCCTGAAGGAGAGCCTAAGATTTCAAGGCACAAGGAAATCCACATGACTCATTTCTTCTTCTTTGCATATCATGCCTGGAGATGTTGAGACAGAAGGAAGAACTATTGTATGCAAATGAAATATTCTAAATTTCCTAAATCTGTAGAAAACCCTGGAATAAATCTAGTAGTGCCATTGCTGCAATAATTTCCATTTGGGACAAAAAAAAAAAACCCAAAAAAACCCAAAACCAAAAGTTCCCATACATTTAATTTAAAAATTGACTTATTTTTGCATAGCTATACCACAACATCACTCAAATCACTCAATCTGCCCACGTCTTTTGTCTCCATGTTTCCTCTGTTTTTTCTTTAGACAATACTGTCTTCCCTAAGACCTTCATTTCATGTCTTTCCAGGACCTTAATTTAAAATTATTTTTCTGCGTTTTAACAGATGGCTCTAAAGCACACAAAAGAGGCAGAATGGGTTAGCAACACAATAATGAGTTAAGGGCTGGAGGGGGGGAGAAGAGATAGGAAAAAAATATGTTTGTCTCCTAGTCAGCAGAAATTAATTTTGTTTCTTAAGGTTTTTCTTTTAAAACCTTACTCTAAAACATTTGAAAACAATAAAGACAGCAGAAAAAAAGTAGGTAAAGGATTCATGTATATTAGGTTCACGTATGAAAAACGTATGTATAAAAGAAACAGCACATTATTGGGGTTTTGTTTTTTGTTTGTTTTGGGGTTTTTTTGTTTGTTGTTTTTTTTTTTCTTTTTTCCTGGCTGAAAGCTGTTGCCTGGGTCCATTTCCAAAGAACCAAACATATAATTATATAACACGTAATTACTCAGCTTTCCAATTATATACAGCAGGGTCAGAAACTCTCTGCATTTGCATGAAAGGGCTAATAAAATGTGTTTCAACACCTGGTCCTTGCTTGAGGAAAATAAATATATTGAATGAAATCCAAGGGTAGAAAAAACAACATTAGTGCTTTGTATTCTCATTTTTTGCCAAATATATTTTTTTCTTAATAAAACCGAGGATGCTGCAGTAGAATTAGGCTGGAAGTCTCAGAAATCCTGAGTGCCTTGATCTTCCTAAAAACAGGCAAGAGACTTAATGAAACAAAGAATTAGAATTATTTTTCTAATTCTCTGAAGACACCTATACAGCCAAGCATATTCCATTATGGAAGCACGTTACAGGGTACATCCTGAACAGAAAAATAGATTATCTATTCCCCAAAGAAGATTATTTAAATTCTAATCAAACTTTTTTGCCCTATTAGGGTTGGCACTTTTCTTCACCAAAAAGTTGGTAAGAGTCCTTCAGAAATTCTGGAACAAAGACAGGTCTTTTAGATTCCTTTACCAAAGGGATTAGTAGAATTCTTAAGTATTCTCAGTATGTTTATGTTTTCAGCCAAGTTCTTTCTCAGCTCTTGTCAACCAGGTTTCATTAATTTTTATGAGGTTAAGAGAAGTAAAATAGCCATTTGTTGCTTTTAAAACACTGGCATTTTTCTATGGAGTGGCCAGTTACAATTCTATTCACGTTGAATACCAAACATAGCTATTTAGTTCATTGTCAACCTCTATCAGGAAAATATACATCACCTAAAGGCAAAAAATCCTTTTTCCTTTTGTTTATCAGTAATATAAGTCAGTAAAGTGTTGAAAAACTGAAAATTTGCCATGTGTCCCACAAATTCAAAGCCATGTGTAGGAGATGGGACAAAAAGTTTGTTCCCAGATTTTCTGAAGATATTAACCATGTTCATGCTGAATCCTTCAGAGAGTAAAGTCCAGAATCTATAGTGAAATTTGCAATGGTTAGGAATGTCCTTAAGGTTACCTTATGTTCAAGGTATAAAGAAGATGCTCAGAATGAAACTCAGAACACTAGGAAAGAAACATCTAAGCCTGCAAAAAATAAACAAACCAAAAAAGAAAGAGAGGACCGTTTAGTGGAGAACATGGTGGTGGTGCTAGGTTGACAGTTGGACTTAATGGTATTTAAGATCTTTTCCAACCTTAATGATTCTGTGATTCTGTGGGTCAACTTGCTTCTTCTGTATCTGGCTGAATAGGTGTGGAGATCTTTCCTTCAATTGTCTAACTGATGAGAGGCAGTAACACAAGTAGCTTCTCCACCCAATATGGTACTTTGAGCCACTTCTTCCTCTTTGTTACATCTTATTTTTAATGTATTTTCATCTGTCTAGATTAAAGAGAATTTACATGTAGTAAATTTGATTTCTCTTTCTTCCTTCTGTGATCATAGTTATATCAGGATTGCATCACTAGTTTAGATTAACCTAGGTTTTTCTCTACTACAAAATTTGATGTTCAGGTCACCACTCGCAGGATTTAAAATCAGTCTTAGATTTTCTATTTATCCTTTTAAATAAACTTTTTCTTATACTGAGCAGAATGATAGAACTATTTAGAAACTCCTCAGACATCTGATTCACTCCTCCCACTGTATATTGTTCTTGTACTTTATGTTATGCATTTTCCATTTTTAAGAAAGGTGTTTATCACACCCCTACTCACTTTAAACTGTAAGCAGGCTGCCTCAGCCTTTGGAAGTGAGCTCACAAACCCTTCTAATTGCCCTATACCTGGCTTTCCGTTCAAAGCGTGATCCAAAGTCTTATAAGAGACATCAAGTAATCACTGATAATTTGATCATAACTTGAAAAGATAACAAAGTGAGTAAAGATCGGAAATGATGGCTTTTCAGTCCTTTACATATAATAATGGAATACAATATTAAAAACTGAAGGAGAATTTATAAATTGGCTGCAGTTTTAAAAACATATGAGAATTAAAAAGTACTCACCACCTAAAGCAAAGGATGAAATATGGACTCATTTTATACTGTTATAGCAGCTCCCTCAAGCCAGTGTTTTCTTAATAATAGGCATATAGAGCCTTGATGCTTTCATAGCTAAAAAAGAAAAAGAAATAGCTGTAGATCTAATTAAATTTTTGAAATTTATAAGTTGTTCATGTTCTCGATGTCATCATAGTCCAAAAAACAACCATGTTTGCCTCAGCCTTTTGGAAAAATCAGCTAAGAGCACTTGCTCCACTAATCTCTCAAAGCTAGTATACATCTAAATAGGTCTGTCAGAAAGAAAACAGTCTTTCCAAATACTTCAGAAGGTCTGTGGGACTTTAAGGACCTTTAGTCAAAATTTATCTTAAAAAGATAGTCACAATTTTATTTTTTCACAGATCTTCTCCCTATTAAAAATTTTGAGGGAAAACCTAAAAAACAGAAAGAAGTATGTTTTTTTTTTTTAAATAATCTTCCTAACTGCATTTATATAGCAACACAAAATTCAAGATGTTATATAACAGACCTGTTAAAAAAAAAAAAAAACCAAAGACAAAAAAATAATAAACCAAANCCCACAGGAAAAACACAGTATCACCTAACATGTTTAAAAATGTGCTCATCTCAATCCATGACAAATCTTGCAAAGATCTCTCCTGCCTGGAAGTGGCTGCTTTTATGCAAAGATGCAGAAAGCCTCCACAGAGACAAAATATCACACCCAATATTATCATGCTCTGAACTACAGGAAACAAACTGAAGAGAAGTACCCACAACTTTATGGGGACTCAGGTTTCTGTGGAAAGTAGCACTAGAAAAGGGATATAATTTTTAATCAAGAGACTTAATTTCTTCAATGCAAATAAGCTTCATGGTGCTTCAAATGGGCATGTCCATATTTCTCTCTATGATTTCAACAGCACTGTCTAAACCCAGAAGTAGATGTCTCTGCTTTTTCTTTTTCTCTGTATTTTTTGCATTGAGCTAAATTGAAAATAGTGGCTCAGGTCCCTATAGATCAAACTGAAAAGAAAATATAACATCTGTGCCTTTAACAGCATTCTTATCTTTGATGGTTTAATGGAGACTTCTCCTCCTCTCCGCTCTTCTGCAAACAATGGTGTGATAATCACCTAATAGCTGTCTTCAGTCACAGAGGTGTAATTACAGAAATAACCTAATAATACCCAGTAGTGTGCTATTTTTTATTATCAGCATAAGGTATCTTTATAGATTACTATGGAATAACTATAGGTTTTAGTCTTTAAGTTTCAAAACGCTATTGATGAAGGAAACTAACACAAAGAAAAAAAATTGATTACATTTTACTCTTGTGTAATACAGAAACATTTAGAAGAGTGGAAAAACTTTTCCTTCTCTATTTTACTTGAAAACATAAGCTGGTTTATGATCAGCTATTGCATTTTAAGGATGAGGCAGAGAGGAGAGAGGAAAATCAATTTCCATTTGGAAGGTATTTAAATAGCTTTGTCATGGTCTGTCCTGAGCTGCTATTTCAAAACATATCTGAAGTGACTTATAATTTCATTTTCTCACCATCTAACATTCATCTACTTCCAATCTCAGTATGAAACTGATTAGAATTCTAGCAGGACTCCATCATCCTGTGATACTGGCTAACATTTAGAAATTCCTAGTCAGTGAGGGTATCACCCAGATGATTCAACCATAGATTTGATTCTAGTCACTGTTTTCAAAAAGATCCCAGTATAACTTTAGCCTTTTCTCACTGGCTGTTTAAATCATATCATAATCCACATTGGTTAGGAGCTATGTTTAAGAGCTCTGTTCTGAGGCAGCTCTCCTGCAAGCACAGGTCAAAGTTTCTGCTTGGCATCAAACATTCCCAGCTAGTCTTGTTTAAGAAAGAGAGAAATCGAATATTCACAGTTCCTTTCCTCCTTGTAAAATAATTCTGGAGTTGTTACACATTTAGTGGGAACATCTGGATCCATGGATAAAAGAACACAGCTGTCTTATATGATTTATGATTCCATTTTCCTGTCTTTACCCCGGGCCAATTTCAGTCTTCTTTTTACTCTCACCCTCCATCCTTTAACTCATATAACTGTCATTCTTAAAGTATTTTAAGATGGTTCTCACTTTCTTACTGTCCCAATAAATCCACCTTGAATTTCTTATGCTTGTTACCACAGTATTGGTTCAACTGACAGATATATTAATCTTTGAACAGACACATTCTAAGCAGAGTTTTTTAATAAGAATAAAAAAGGAATGAGGCTTAAAATTCAATAAAAATTTTATTTTTTAATGTTAAGATTTTGCACTATAATATGCTTCATGCTCCTGTTAATTTAGCTGAGTAATGTCAAAAAGAAAAACCCTATTTTATGTTATTGAAAATTATGTCTCTTAATGATTCACATTCACAGTTGGACTTGATGCTCTCAAAGGTCTTCTCCAATCTAAATGATACGATTGAATGATCCTATGATAGTACTTACGTAAGTAATATGAAAAGTTACTTCTGTTACCATTTTTCTTTTTTTTTATAAAACATAAACTAATTGCATTCTCCTTGAAAATTATTTGCCATATTACTAGCAGAATGTGAAAGTAATTCAGAATGCAATTTTCCAACTTTTTTTGTCTGCACTCAGGTACATTAAAATTTGTGTTATTTTAATATGACTTCTGCCTGTGCATTGTTATAAAATGCAGCAATCCTGTTGTGGTAAAACACAACCTGGAGTACAGTTTCCTTATCTGAGGACATTGCAAGGCACTTTGAAATCAACAGGATGCTGTTTTTATTAGAAGTTACATCAGTGTAACTATATAGTGCCTGTGTATAATGCTGGAACAAAAGAAAAGATGTCTGATCTTAAGATCAGACATTGATAATAGGATAAAGATGGCTTAAATAGCTTCAAGTCTTTGAGCCATGGGCTTAAATCTAGGCTGCTGAAGGGTATTGTAAGTTACAACAGCCTCCTCCTCTGAGTTATTCCGCATCAAGAGACCCGTAGAGAACCATGCCTGTGAGGACAGCAGTACACTTAAATTCACCAAGACTTTTCTATTATTTACAACGTGCACAAGGAAAAATGTATTATGCCCAGACTTAATTTGTGCTCACATTATTTTGTAGGAATAGAAGAACCCATGTAAGGAAATTAGACTATTCTTGATGTGCAACTGGGGTAAAAGGGAATCCAGAAGTGTTTGTTCCAAAAGCAGGAAAGCTTGGTTATCTTTCAAAGACATGTAGTTATGAATGTATCTATAGAAATTTCTTGACTTTTACGGTGAGTATTTATTTGTAAATCATTAGGCCAGTACATGAAAATTCCACCGAGCCTATGGATTCATGATTCAGAAGAAAAATAAATATTGACTCGAACAAAAAATACAAACAATTCTAAAAATACTCCAGTAAATGTTCTTTTGTTGATAGAAAATCTTGTACTACATTTTTTAAAACTGGTTCAGATTTCATTAATTTAATTTAATACAGATCTAAAAATTGTAACTATTTTTTTATAAGTACTTCTATAGGAATTTTTTTTTTTCTTACTATACTTGAACCTTGTTTCTAACAAGTCAGTGATGAAACTTCTAGAATTCCACCCAAAGCATGAGTCGGTTTCTCATGGGAATTTTCTACTTCATAAGAACTGGAAAAAAAACAGTTTTCTTATTTTTATGGTAGATGAGAAGAAACTACTTCTTCCTGTTTTCATGTTCAAGGAATAGAACTTCATTTTGCCTTTTGCATTATTGTTGTCTCTATATGGAGCAGCTCTTCCTTGAACTTTCCTCCTAAAAACTCCTAGCTTCTTGAGCCTCTTGAAATTCCAAAGGTAATTTAATGATCTTAAAAGTCAGCAAAGAGCAAATTTTATTTTTGCTCAAACAAAGTGACTGGATTTGTTTTATTCACAAAGACCTAAAAGTATACCTTTTTATGAAAACCTGCAAAGAGCTTTTTCAGAGTTCAAACAGGAAAGTTCATTCTTAACAGCCTATATAATTTTTCACTTCTTTGGTGAGATTACAAAAAAGTACTTGGCAAATACTATTTGTTTAACAGACATTACAAAACTACAGCCAGATTTTAGTTATTTATAACTAGTCTTCACCAGAAGTGAAGCCTATGAAGATGGTTAAGGTATTATAGCACCTCACTTTTTATTGTGTATCCATTTTCCTTGCTTCTTGCATTGTCAAGAGGACTTATGTCAGCTTTTAATGAGAGGCTTAGAGTCAGCATGATAATTCAAAAACTGTATTGACAGAACAAAGATCCTCTGTGAAACAAAAATGTAATTCTGCTTAACAAAGATCCTGCACTTTAACACAGGAAAAAAATTTGTCAAAAGCAACTTGTTGATTTACCAGCTTCTGAGTATAAGCAGGCCAAGAGTACAGTATAATTAACTGGTAAAACAGATCACAAGGATTTAGGTTCCTGTACTGGTTAATATTATCAATGGCCTGCTATTTTTTACAATGTCAATCTGTTTCATTTTTTTCTTGAAATGATTGATGGAATGACCCAACTGTTATAAACAGTGTTGAATTTGATGCCTTTACCATTGCTTAAAGGGGAGAAGTCAAAATACAGATGGAAAAATCAAGGAGTGTAATGGTGTTTCTGTTATAATTAAGTTTTATGCAGGCAAGACTGTTCATAATAAGCAACAGCCTGTTTAGACACTTAGCAGATAGTCAAATATGGCTTGTAAATGTGAATTAAAAGATTTTTTTTTTTAAGTGTGGAAGCTCGATTTGAATTTCTGCTCAGTTTAGCAGGGAGAAGATGATGCATGTTTTTCTTCTCCACCAAAGAAAATGAGTTGCATACTACTGAGAAAGAGATACATTAAAGAGAGGAGCATATATGAGAAGTAATATGGGAATGAAAGGGCTTTGTCTGCTTGCAAAGGTACAGAGAAGTAATGTGCAAACTGGTTCAGGTAAATCTAAAATGTACTTCTCTCTTTATGCTGCCAAGCCCTTCATAATTCACTACTCAGAAAGCTTCACCAAAAGATAAATCAACATTTTATGAATTATGATATACTTACTAAATAATTAACTTAACTGGTTTTGATGCTATCTTCTTCGCAACTTCTCTATTTAGCTGTGATGGGAATGGGAAGTAAAAAAAACACAAGCAGAAACATTACAAATATTGTGGAGGCTCTGTCAGAGGGTGCCAATAATCTCAATAATGAATATAGATCAGCAGGTTACTTGCTGTATTCCAGAAGGTGTGGTTTATACACAAGACTTGTACTGTTATGACTATATCGAAAGATTTATGTAGTGCAATTTCTTAAGTGTGGTTTTGATTACTGACTTACTGATATGAAATTGTGTTCACTAGTAATTGATTTCTTCTTCTCCAAGAAGTAGAACTGATATAAATATGTGCATAATTGTGTATATCTCAATATAAAGGGAAAAAAATAACCAAGCCAACAGCATTTTACCAGTTAAAAAAACTGTGTTCAGACCAGACTTCAGCTTCCAACAGCAACAGTTTTCGCATGTAAAGAAAACAGTATTTATTAAGAATGCAGTATTTTATTTCTGCTCTGACCAGAACTCAGTACACAGTAGGCAGTGTATTAGAGTATTTTAATTTTCTTTTTGCTGCTCAGACTTCTATTTCTATAGCTTAGCTGTGTGTAAAAGAGAGCATTGATAATTCTCTCAAGCTAGCAAAACAGGATACAATTTTTATTCCCTTTACTGCCATTAATACAGTAGGTTGGTGGCTCCTGGGAGGAACGGAGTCCTCAAAAACATTGTAGAAGACCTATGAAATGGACCCTCCCCTCTTGCTTCCCCAGGGAAGAAAAACACTCTGCTTAGATGGAGAAACAAAAGGGTGAAGTATTTTCAGAGAACAACTATGAATATTGTTTTATAAAGACATGATCTGGAGATAGACTTGTAATGAGGATATTACTTCCTTCAATGTCTATCACTTATTCGAATAACAGACCTTGGCATATATTTATATGATTTTGACTTGTGATGTTGATAAGATTAAGTACCCAAGACACATTTTGCTGGTCTTTACAGCAGGATTTGACTAACCTTCCTATTGCTATTGTTCTGCCTTACATCCTTTAGGTGATTACTAGTACTAGTCAGTGCAAAGAACGAGTCTGTCAGGAAAAAGGAAATGAGCTGATGAATTCCTTTACACATTATATGTGTGTTAAATTTGTACATATAGCAAAGTGTAAATGACCGTTTTGTATTCACAAATATATTTCTGCTTCTGTGAATACTTTAATGTGTTTCTTCTGAAACAGATGCATGCATTATATCTGTTGTGGAAGAAAGGTATAAGGGTGTGTTATGAAGTGTTTATAGACATATCTAATAATAACATTGAGATCATATATTTTGATTGAATTCTTCATCCATTCATTTAAAAAACTGGGATATTTTGCAAGAAGCATTTTACTTTCACTGTTCTTTTATGGAAGGCAACCTTTCAGATACATATTCAACTGATTACTTTTGCTGACACTGAGACAGACAGAAAGAGAAAAGCTAAAAACACTGGGGGTTTTTCCCCTTCTTAAAACATCTGTTTTGGCACATTTTTCTTTCTTTTTTCTTTTTTTAAATTTTTTAAGTTTTGGGATTTTTTTGGTTTAGATCCCATGCAGAATGAAAATGAATGTCATACACTGACGGTTTTCATGCACTGAATCATTATTCTTCAGACAATTACAGCTATGGTGTGAGTGTGTCGTGTGTAAATAAAGCACAAAGGGAATGAGGTATTGCTTTAAATGCCTTAACCTATGAAATACCTAAATAAAAAGTGAAAAAACACGTATTGTAAAAATTAAGAAACTGGATGAGGACACCCACATTTGACATGAAAAGGAGAAAGATACAAACAACTCCCAAACTCCAGGTGCAAGAAATCAAACCAATTTTGTCTTGCATTCCAGCCACATATTTTATTGCATATAAAATAGAAAAGACATATCTCCCTAACACTTTGCAACAACTGGTTGGTCGTTACTTATTCCTCTGGTATTCAATGTAGGATGATAACGATCATGATGACCTAACTTGATTTTATATGTGGGATTATCTACTCTTCCAACAAGGCCTGGACATTGGATTCAGAAATATGCAGTAGCACTGGCAGTATTTTCTTCTGCACTAAGGAGCTTTTGTGATAGCTCAATCACAGAACAGTGCTCTGGCTGTTTCTTGCCATGGTAGAAGAACATTCAGTGGGCTACAAATGAGGGCTGGCATTCAGGGTTTTATTTCAGTCTCTGAGACTGGCAGAGGCAACAAAACTCTGTGGCCACTGAGGTTTCTGGCAACTGTCTCTGTTGTCTGAGAGAAAGCCAGGCTTGGTACTATTTGTGCAAAGAATATAGACCAGTTGCAGAGACAAGTGTCATTTGAACTGCCATGGGCTGTCATAGGCACTTCCAGTGTCATTACCCACTTGACCCTGGCTACCACTTAAGAAGTGTGTGGGCTTTCGATAAGTCTTCACTGATGTCATTCAACAACAATTTTAAGGCTGTAGCTTCTGGTCGTTAACCATTTAGAAGGCAATGCTCTGTAATATTAAGAGAATCAGCTACTTCAGTTAGATGTACATGAACTATGAAGGAAAAGTTTTTATAATAGAAAATTTAAATATATTTGAAAAGTCAATTCAAAGTCATGACTCCTTTGACTTTTTCCTAATACTTCTATCAAAATTTCTTTAAAAGTTGGCACAAAGAAGTATTGGGATTTGGACTTGATAATCATTATGAGTCCCTTCCAACTTGAGATATTCTATGATTCTATGAAATGTATATATATATATATGTTATAGGGTTAACATAACAAGATGCTCATTTGCAAAGGGAGGACAAAAAAATTTTTTTTTTTTGTTCCCCTTACGGTGATGAAGTTTAGCTGCAACTTGGTCATACAAACAACTTATGGTCACACAAACATTGAAGTATAGAAATTCAGATCAAAGAACTTGGTGCAAATATTAATTAATTTTGGTGAGTCAGGTTTCTTCCTGAGGAATTTTTTGTAAAAAAAGACTCTAAATGCCTTCTGTGCCCTCACTGCTTTTTTCCTTTTAATTTTTTTTCCCCTTCAAGGCTCAAAAAGTACAGAATATCACAAAATAGGTATAAATTACTATAAAGTGGCACCATGTTGATGTGTTCACAAAACCCCAAAACATTTTCTCTAGTTAGACCCTGTATAGAACATTAAAAATCCACTTTTTCCTGCTGTAACTGTCCAGACAAAAGAATGAGAAGTTGAAAGAATACACAAATAAAGAAACAAAGTTTTGGGTGGACAAGAGAAATGAATCCTGTTTATATTTTACCTCACCTCTTTGGCAAGAGTAAAGGAGTTTTAAAAGAGGTGTAATTACAACTTACATATTCTTCTAGGACTTTTGCGGTCTGTTTTTTGAAAGTCTTGTATAGATATTTTAAAAACTTGAGGTTTAATCCAAACCAGTGGCCTGGAAGCTGGCATTCTAAATGCCTGAAGTCATCAGCAGGATCAGTGCCCAATCAACACAGTTTCTCATTGAAGTCTGTATTTTTCTGTTGCGAAAGGGATCATGTTTTATTTTCTGCATACAGTATGGGGTTTTTTGGCATACACAATCAAACTGAGAAATTAACTTCAACATAATGGACTCGGTAAACTTGTCTGGATCCTGCTGCACTGTAAATGCAAAGCAATAGAACCACATTTTAATATTTATCTATGAAAGCATTGTATGACCCATGATACACTCAAAGCTCTAGGCGGTGCTAAAGAAGCCCGGCAGAAATAAAGGAAGTAAAAATTCCAGAGTCACAATCCAACGTACTTTACAGAATAATTATATAAGTAATACCTTATCTTACAGTATTCCTAAGAGAATTGTATCATGAAATAAATTACATGACTGAAATGAAAAAAAACTATTGAGGAAATTAAGTTTTTGACCACTGAAACCCTAAAGCCTATCTGCTTCAAATTAGACACAACAAAATCTATTTTACTTATTAAATCCTTTCATAAAAGTCTTAATAGGTATAAAGACTTTAGGGTGCAACCAATGCTAATTATTAATTATAACTGACACATAGTTAAATAAGGAAATATTTTCAATGCACAATTGCAGGCACGCTGTTTTAGCACTGTAACAAATGCAGTTCAGAAACCCTTGCAGTCTTGTGAAGAGGTTTTGGTTGGATTTTTTTTTCTTTTCCAGAGTACAAGCAGAGTGGCAGTGTTCCATTAATTCAACCAAAAAATAAAGTTTGCCTTCTAGACTCACAGATATAATGATCTGCCTTTGCCTATGAGGGACTCATTGCCAGGTATATTTTTTTTCTCTCTGGTAACAGGGAACATATGGAACAAATAAAGGTTGTTCAGAAGTTCAGTAATTTCCCTTAAACTCCATATTTCTGTACTTACATTGGCAGAGGTATATTTTAGAGGATAGGGTAAGAAAGCGATGGAAACATTACAGCAGTTCCACAGAACATCTGCAAGAATATTTGCAACAGAAATTTCAAAAAATACATGCATTAGACATTATAGAGAAGATTTCTGAAACTTATTCCTAGTTTAGAACTTCAATCTGGTGAACTCAAAGAACTTTCATAAACGGTGAAAGCGATGCAGAAAAACAGGAAATTTTACTGGAGATTGTAGTTGAGCTGATGGCAGTCAATGGGCTCAGCTGCAGTATCATCTGCTTTTACTTTTAAGATCTATCATAACAGATCGATAGGTGAGGTCTCTTTAGTATCTTCTAAAGCAAAGTTTCAAGAGCAAAAACTGTTAAGTGGTTTCTGTAACATCAAAGCAAAGGAACGTATTGTATCATACAGGAACCAAACCTTGGATTTATAATTAAATTGTGCACTTGTTATCAAAAACAAAACCAATCCCTTTTAAAAATAAAGCATGTCTTAGGCCCACCAAATTTATATACCAGATAGACTTTCATTACCTTATCATCTTTTTCTCCTTCTAACCTATGTTTGCTCACGCTTGTGTTTTATAAGTTTGAAGTTAGGTTTAGACCCTATGGGTGGATATATATTAAAGAACCTGGTCAGAGCAATTGTTTTAGGCAAAAAATTCAGGATTCATAATTGTAATCTGTACAAGACAGGTGTCCATTATTATTATAATTTGATTCCAGTAACCCAGAGAACCCATATTAATAGATGCTTTTAGTGCTTGGTTGTAGAGAGACCAGGGAGGAGAGGAATACTTTCCTAAAGCTGACAGAGGACAGATGGCTGGAGCATTCTGGAAGCACTGGGTTTCTGCCCATTCCAGGCCTGACAGCACTGACATCCATCTACCTCTTCCTCACACTTACCATGTGTTAACAATGAACAAATATTGGCAGTAAACTCTTTTTTTCTAGGTTTCAGTGCTAAGGATAAAAGCTGAACCAAGTATGCTTTATTACTGGATGATCTTTATGCTAGAAATGTTAGATTAATGCTCTAAAATTCTGGAAAACTTGTATGGATTTTTCAAGTTTGTTCATACCAACTCAGTACTTACATGTATTTTGTACAGAATCACAGACTATATCTGAGGAATGTGTTTCCACCTTATGAAACTGGGTCTAAGAACATGGGACTCGAAAATTTGTTTATTTTTACAGCAAGAAATTACACAAACTTATATTATGAAGGATTTTATTTTTAAACCAGTAAAAAAATAGTCTTAGCTGCCTAAATGGGGATGAACCAATATAATGATAATATTAGGAAGAAACATCAATATTAATAGTATCAAAATATTACTAGTAGATTGCAAGTGTATAATCTGAGTTACCAATACAAACTCCTTACTGCCATTCTCATCTATTTATTATTAAACACTGATGCAAATTTAATGCTAGATGAATCATTGTCAAAATAGCTGTGTGATGTGTCAATTGATTTAACTCAATGGCTATGAGCTAAGTCAGACTGATTTACCTCAACTGCACCTTTCTCGTACGGTTCATATTTCAAACAATGAAATTGTCTTATCAAATTATCTCATTAAAGCTTATCAAATATGAAATGAAACATTGGACTTTTTGAGAAAAAGGAACATGGAAACATCAGCTAGCTTCATGGGTGCAATTAAAAGAATATTTAGGTAACCAGCAAAGGAACAATTATTTTCAAAGTGTAAGATAGTTACTAGAAGTTAGTTTCTTTTCTGAAATGTTATTTACTTCCTGTCCTTTATCTTGATGCTGGCTGCGTAATCCTCACCCCACGATGCTGTTACACACTATATGCCTTCACTCATTTTGAGGCATCTGTAGATGCCTTTGCAGGAATGAACATCATCCTAAAGAAAACAGCATATATTTTTAATTCACACAGAAAAGTCCACAGTGTTTATTCAATCTCTCTTCTCATTCTAATAAGATGTTTTGTGCAAATATTGGTCCTTTCATTTCTCAGTATGATATACAAACCACAAAATCACCACATATCAAACATAACCTGCAAGTACAAGTTTCCTTGCAACTGACTTTGAGTACTTTGATTTCATTAGCTTTCCTTGAACTAGAATCTTGACTGCAGGAAATGTAAATTTTCAACCAAAACTAAGAAAGTTATCTCAGTAGAGTCTGTCACTATTGTTAAACTCCTCCTTTCAAGCCACTATGCATGTTCTAGGAACTAATGAGGGTACTAGACAGTGCACAGTCTATCATCAGTAGCCAGATTTTATTTAATAGCTTCTTTCCAGTTGGCTAAGTGGGGGACAGATGGCAGGTAATACGTAATTTCTGTGCAGTATTATAAGAGTTAGTCACTTAATATGGGATTTCAAAAATCTCTTATATTTGGAAAACCTAAGATTTGCATATTATCCAAGAGAACTGCTGCCATTGTATGGAAATTCACAGTATATTTTCTTTTTCTCCAGGGCACTGCTTTACTCTTCACTAATCCAAATAGAATTTGTGTGGCAAAAAGCCATAAATATAATCTCATAGGTGTGACCTTGAAGAAGTAACCCAGTTAAATCAATTTGGTATTTATTCAGCCCTGACATGCTTGTAGCATCATTTGTTATGTGAGCCTTTCCGACTTCTCAGCCAACTTAATCCATTTCATTCTAATGCTTTTTTCCTGTCCTTATTTCCATACATCTTCAGTACCAGCACTCCAGGTCAAGCTGCTGCTGAAGGTTTAAGATATTTATTAAATGTAAACTCAAACAAAAGTTAGCATGGAGCAGCTACTGAAAGTACAGAGATAAAAGGCCATTTGCTGTCTTAATTAAAATTAATCAGAAATAATGGACTGCCTTGAGGAGGAATAATATAAACACATAACATTAATCTCACAATCTCAACTTACAGTATTAGACTCCTAGTCTCATTGATTTAATACATTATTTAGGAATAGAGGAAGGTTTAGAAGAGATCAGAATAAGTTCTCTTACATGATAAAATGTATAACTTTTTGATTCAAAGTCCTATTGTAATGTTTTAAAACAATTAATTATTAAGGGTTTCCTCCTGACACTGATAACAGCTAGGCTTTTGTAATGTGATCTTAATAGGCTATTAATACCAGGACAAGATTAAGGGGTTTGCTCTATCCTTCACTAGTGCATGTAGCTGCTTCTAACATGAATGGGAAGTATCTATTCGTATTGATTACTGTAGGACATGTTCTTTGATGTTTGCGCCCATCTTTCTACACATTATTTGGGAAAAACTAACTGCCTAAAAAAGACTGACAATGCTTAGCTGATCAAATCCTTTTTTGACTCTTTCTCATAAATATCTGGTTTTCATTTTGTGACTGTCCTGGAACCTAATGTGCCTTTCCCACTCTCGTTTCTACCTCCATTTTCAAATAGCTATATTAAAAGAAGTGAGGAAGAAACCCCAAATCAAACCATGTATTAGCTAGAATATTGCAGCCCTAGCCTATCTTGCCTTTGTTGAAATATTAAGTCCCGTGTGCTGAGTACAGCATAGATGCTTTGAGAGATTGTTAGCAAGAAAAGCATAGTCATACATCTTCCAAAACACACAGTTCTTAGGTTTTTTACATCAATGTAATTCAGAAAATTAATCCTAAGTAACTAGGTTGCATTTACCTCATTACATGGCTGTGCAAACACCTCATTTCAGAATTAAAATAGTCTTAGTTCATTTTACCTTACTTTGCCTTGGAAGTAGATTATGTTAAATCAGATTTAGGTCTATTTAATGTTTGGGGAGGGTATTCACATAATTGTTTATGTGGTTTAACTAATGCAATTTAAATCCACATTTTTAGACATTTAATTAATTTCCCCCTGTGTCCTTATGTAGACAGACCCTTCCCCTTCTGCCCAGGCTGTTCTTTTCAAAGCTGTGTCTGTTGTATGCCTTTAGGATTGAGCAGAGTTCATTGTATTTTGACAGGCTATTTTGCAAACTATCTCTTCCTGTTTTCTCTTTTGTATCATGCAACAGATAACTGATATAAGAGCAAGATCTCCCTTCCTGCCGGATTATTTTTTCCTTTTGCTCTTGTGAGAAGGTGTTGTGTTCTTTTAATTTAAGATTTTGAGCCTATTTAAGATTGTTCAAAAGAAAGGTCATTGCTGATATTATACCTTTGTACTCAATGCTGCGTTTGCTGACAGCAGCCATGCTAATTTGGGTGTACTGTGCTTTCGTCATAAACACGGGTCAGCTCATTGAGGCGCTGGCCAAAACACGCCCCCTTTAACGCAGAACATAGGCAGGCGTCTCCCATAGCCTCACGTTCACCCATGATATCAAAGGCATTACAGTCGGGTGAGTTGTTGGTTAGCACTGTGTCTAGCAGCAAACTGTTACTCTGATTGATAGAGACCTTCTAATATCCTGTCTACGGATATTGATGAACACATAATGTGCTTTTGTGTTGTTCTTTGAATACTGTACTTCTCTTTAACCCAGGATAATTCATAGAGAATCATCCTTGATTAACCTACATTTCACTGCACTAAGCCAGGATCATAAACTTCCCCTAAGTGAGATCATGATTGCAGTAGCCATCCTAAGCGTATCTTCAATTTTTAATTAATTTTTCTTTTTCTTTTGATTCAAAAATTATATTTTTGGTTGGATACTTCAAAAACATTTTGTCTACCTTGTCCCTACTTATACACAGCATTTGACTAGCTCTAGGATCACAGATTTTTTCAGATTTTTATGGGCATAAACCTCTTCATAAAAGAAGCCAAATCTAATTTTATCTTACATTCAGTAGGTCTGTGACAGCTTGATGCTCAATCCAGACAGAAGCACAAAAGAAATTAGAAACTTGATTATATTGCTAACTGCAAAGTTATTGGTTACAATCTAACCCTAAGGTTTTTTTAAATTCAGGTCAGGTATGGAACACTCTCCAAAGATTTGTATTGCTCTGAGGTGCAAGATGTAATACATAAAGTCAGTCTGACAATGAAGAAAGAAAAATAATTAGTTAGATCTCTTTTTCCTGTATGTTTTTCGTTACTGATAAGTGAATATAAAAGTCTGGAAAATCAATACAAAGATTTATGCAAAGAGGAGTTATGAAAATAATTCGCATTAAACACATTTCAAAAGTAGCTATCTAATTAAAAACTCTCTATCTAAAAAAACCAGCGGTAAGTTTACTTTACTGTCTCATACTGAGAATAGACCTGCAATGTCTTTTTAATCTTATTTTAACGAAACACTGCAAAAGCTTGGAGGTCTGAAACTTTATGTAAATATTATGCAAGCCTTATGTAAACCTTTTACTTACATGCAATTAATATATCAATTAATAGCATTAATATTAATATTAACATTAATATTAAATATTAATTATATTTAATAAATAATTAAGAAATAGTTAATATTTATTTTTATAATATTAATATTCCTATTAATTATGTTGATAATACTAATATTATTAATCAATATTTGCTGAAGAATAATTCTGATGCTCTCTCTTGGGACAAAAATTAAGCAAATAAAATAAATATATAATACACAAAAGTCACAAACATACATTGCTGTTCAATGGTGCATTAATAAAGAAGCTTAACTTAACCTTCACAAGAAATACAGTGTAAAAAACTGCATAGTGCACTTCAGGAGAATTTAAAGTTTTATAAAACACACAAGATCAAGCCAGCACGAGAAAGTCAAATATTTAGTGAGCTGTCACAAAAACACTGAGCCTAATATGGAAACATTAATGTACCCAAAAGATAAGAAAGATTCATAGTTAGAAAACTAACTAAACGAAAAATTCCCAATTACATGTCAAAGGTGGACCTACCTAAGACAGGTTCTGAAAGAAATTCTGAATCATTCAGTTACAACAGAAGTTGAACTCCTTTTCTCCAGTGTAGAAATGGGATGTCATTAGAGTCTAATATCTCTTGTATTGCCCAACAGTAATGTTATGAAATTATGAGAATTTGTTATTACTCAGTCTTAGTTTTGAACTGCTCTTCTGTCCACTAATAAGAAAACCTTCCCTTCTTCTCTGAAACACAACACACACATTGTTCTTGTCTACACCTTGTTAATGTTTTTGTTCTTAAATAGATATTATTAAACTGCACGTCCTAAAAGTCTTTATAAAGCAAACCTTTTAATTTTACTGCTAATAGTGTGTTCTAAACGTCATATTTTCAGAAAAGTTTATTTTTTTCTTTTTTTCAGAGATCAGTAAAACTTCCTAATTTGTTTTATATACTAGGTTATGATACCTCATTGTTTCTGCAGGACAAGTAGTTTTCCCTAAAAGGATAGTATTTTTGTATTGGAACTTTCATAATAAGAATATTTCAATGCCTCAGAAAGGTAAGCTGTAAATGTAAGCTGTGTGTGGCTGATATTCTTGCTAAAGTGGCAGCTCCTTGGTTGGTCAGATTTTGTTGGAATATGCAAGAGAGAAGAGCTGCATGAAATAGTGTGATGTAGAGGATAATAAAGTGGTATAGAATTTCAGCACCTTTGAGAGCCACAAACCTACAGCAATCTTGCACCTGGAGAAGTTGTCTCAGGAGAGCCATTTAATGAAAATGCACTGTAATTGCAAGAACAGGAATTGCTCAGCAAAGCTTTATTGCATCTTTTGGGCTGTCTTCGATTTTAGCTGGAAGATTGCACATGGGAGTCTCTATGCATCTTTCAGAAAGCAAACAGCAAAGTGAAACCAAGGAAAACAGAAGAATGATCTCCAGTAACATAATTTGCAAGTCCAGATAGAATCCATCCAAACTGATGGGATTTATATTTGAAACATTGCTGCAAAGAGCAAGGGCATCTGTTCATACACAAAGTAGGCAAGTATTACACAACAGGAAAACATGACTAATGCTGTGTTTCACTCCTTCTATTACAGTCCCATTCCTCCTCCTGCCATTAATCTGTTTCTAATTTTTCACTCCTTTTCCTTTCTTGGGCCTTACACAACCTTGTAATTTTTCTTTTTCCTAACGTTATTGCTTTTTTAACATCTATGTTGTTTTAGAAAGTTGCACAGAGTAAAGAAGGAGTGGAGAAAAGCAAGACTGGAATGGAAAGCAGAGCTGAATTTTGAACAGAAGCTGCCCAAGACCATATATGGCATCTTCTTCTTTACCGTATGTTCCACACACTAACTGTAGCTGAAGTAATAATGCTGCAGCTAACTGGCTTTAAGAACAAGTAAAAAATTGTGGAAAATGCAGTGTGGTGCTACAGAAATTTCAGGGAAGATCAGCATATACATGTATTCTAAAATAACATGCTATTCAAGTAGTGGAGAGGCAAAGGATACTGTCCCAGAAAATGGACATACTCTCTGCCTCCAGCTGAATGTAGATAAAAATATTATGGAGATTCATATCTGAGTTGAAGCATCTGGGTTATTCTGGGTAGAAAAAAGTACTCTGCAAAACTGTAATTAAATTAGTCATATCCATACTGGATGTGTAAATTGTAACTTAGAGAGAAGATATGAGTACTTTTGAAATTTCATTATTGTAATGTTAACATTTTTAGCTAACAAATCTGTGAGTGAATATGTCTACTCTTTAAAAATTAGCTGAAACTTGTGGAAAAGCTGTGCAAGTCTCAAGAAATACACCTTTGCTATAAATTAGAAAAATGAAGTAGCATCTGCATATAAATGTTAATTTCCTGCTCACCTGATTGGATGTAACACAAAGTATTGTTAAGGAACTTGAAGTGTATTTTAAGAAGAGCAGAATTAAATTTGTGCTAGTGGCTTCTAGCAACCTTTCAGTGAAGACATAGCAAGGAAACAGTTGATATCTTGTACATTAGGAAAAAATAACAGCCAAAGTAATAAGGCAATTACAGATTAAATTGGAATCACAATACTGAGCATGTAGTTACATGACTGAAATGAGGTTTGCAAACTATCTCTTCCTGTTTTCTTTGCTTGTTTGTTTGGGTTTTTTGTTGTTGTTTGTTTTTCTTTTTTTTCTTTTTTTTTCATAGCTGTTTAATGTACATATTAGCTGGCAGGCATCTTTCTGTTTTGAAGCACAAAATCCTATCTTCCCAAAAATTCAATCACTTGAAGAAGGGCAAAAATATAAATTCTAGATAGGTGTTTTCATAGCTCATGGAGACAAGGTCATCTAGTAGTCTATCCAAGCTCTTAATCAAAATATGGAAAGTCTCATGTTTCCATACAGAATACAAAGCAGACGGCCAGCTTCAGATTCACTGCTATGTCAAGAATGAGGAGGTACTAGTGAAAACTATTGCAGTTCTTTGAATAAACCATAGATGAGATTCTCCTCTACTGAATTCCCTCTTTTTTCTTACAAAATTATTTTTTGCATAATCCCCTTTTCACTCTCTTTTAAAAATCTTAAACTTCATATAAACAGATTTAGTTTTCTCTGTTATCACTACCCAGTTTATCCACTAATTGGGTGAGTGGCATGACAAAATTTTGGATAAGGGGAATAAACATATTTTTCTCCTCCAGTTTATTTTTGTAAATTTTACCATGCAAATGACAAAATCTGCTACTTAAGATGATTTTTGGTTTTCACTTCTTACAAAATTGTGACCTTCAGAATTGTTCAGTAATGACTACTGGAAGTCAGTAGTTCATGTAATGAAATTAATTCCAAATTCATATAAATCATATAAATAAAGTGTGAGTTGATACACAAATTAATTTATGAGACATTCAAATTATGAATGCTTATTAGACTATAATATTTCTGATTAACAATGCACCACCTGCTAAAATTAATTTTAAAAATTCTTGTGATTTTTTAACGGTGTGTATTATCATTTTTTGCTAAAGATAGACCTGGTGTAATGAATGTAAAAGAAAATGAAAAAAATTTGTTTCTTATTTCAGCTACATCATGAGAAAAGATCAAATTTAAAGTTAAATTGCCCTCACAAAAATTTAAGTTCATATGTGTTATAACATACTATAATATATTATTTCTTGACATGAATGGTAAAGGTTAGAAGAGGAAATGTTCACAAGAACTAAGAAATGAAAATTCTTTCCAAAATCAAACAAAAAATTTTTTACATTTTCTCCTGAATTTTCCTCCTTTTCCTTTTTCCTCTATTGTCTCTCCACTTTGTGTTTTGTGTGAAAACTTTCTGTTTTAGCTCAGAACAGCACTGCCACACTGTTCTTACAAATAATTTGCCTAATTGTTCATACTGGGACTTTTACAATGGACTGCAAGACTGAATTTGGAGAAGCATGTGGAAGAGGAGAAGGGAAGAGAGATGCAGCCCTTCTGTGGCCCATGGAACACACGATGAGATGTGCATTCCATGCCATATCACAGAGGGAAGTGACTACGCGGACTCTGCTCAAACGGGCCCTGTGGTTGCACCTTACCTTGGGTCTACAGCAAAATTCCCACTGATGTGTATTGCAATATGACAAAGAATACTGTGAGAGGACAGGATATGTCATTATGTCTCTGAAGACTGATAGTGTGAGATTCTGAGTTTTGTTTGTGAAGTACACAGGTAAACTTAGTGCTGAGGATGTCCAGCCCACCTTACAGCTTTTTCATCCTTGTGTTTCCTTTCACACATATGATGAGAATGCTGACATTTTACAATGGACAGGAAGAGGAGGGGAGCGTGTGACACCTTAATGTCCCAAATCAATAAACTCCTTGAGAACCTGCCAAACTTTAAAAACATAAAAAGCCTCAGTACTACTGATTCAGCATATGTCTGGTTTACTGTGATAACACTCATTTTCACCCTCAAGAGCAGAGGTTCATAGTCAAACAGAAGAGAGCTCCTAGTGGTCTTTCAACTGAAATGGTCAATGCCTTGAAAAATCTGTCACAGTTTTATAAAAGTGCTTGCCTCAAAATCAGTGGTATATCTGGATATTAGCAGGAGGAAAACCTTATTTTTGTCAGCCTAATATCTTACCTCAGACTGTACTGACTACAAGGTGCATGAAGAATGAAAGTAACAAAATCTGCTACTGAAAACATTGGTGAAACAGCTTTTTATCTGATTTTTTTTCATGTATTTCAGTTAAGGCAAAGGAAGTTTGGACGCAGAAAAATGGTATGTTCTTAGGAAGGATGAGAACAGATTTATGCTCTATCTGGGGTTATATAGCAAGGTCTTTGAAAAGATTGAAAAAAGTCAATTTATGCATGAAAAATGTATTGAGTTCTCTAGATGATTGTCACTGAGTTCCAGAGTCACATCTTGCTCATCCAAATTAGCTTCATGAGAAGTACTTACACTTATACAAAGACATATCTTAGTTTCCTTCTTTCACAGATTTTGAGTGTTTATGTGTGTGGTTTATAGATGGAACATCTGTGTATAACACTGCTCTCAGGTTGACAAATACCAAGAAACAATAATGTTTTCAGCAGACTGAGGATATTTATGGAAAGTAATACAGTTGAAGATAAAGATTCAGAATACTTTTTTCATGTTTTGACAAAAAGGAGGGAAAGAAAAGTATTCAAAAGCCAGCATCTGAAAACTATTGTGAGATTATTTGTAGTGAAGTGAAATGCAATTAAAAGATCAATATGACATCTGTTGACAAGTGAATAGAATTTAGTTTTAAAAGAAGTTAAAAATGCATATGAAGATCACTACTGAGTAAAAAGTCTTGTCAGGTAACTAAAAAAGAAACTGTGTTTATGCGATATTAACCTAAAGGAAAAATGTTCACAAATGTGTGAAAAGCAATTCATTGTCTGGCACTGAGAATACAGATGTTTGCCTGAAGATTACTATCAAAGACATGGGCATTACACTATAAACAAAAAGTGCAAGGGAAGGTTTCTCTAGGATTTATGAGGTGTTAACCAAAGTAGACTGATGGGATGTGAGGAGAGGCAAGTGTATCTGCAGCAGATATGTGAGGTACAGTAGGATCCTGTTCACTGCTCCATTGAAGAGTCACTTGTGTTAGTTTCTGTGGCGAGGGAAAGCTTTCACAAAGTACCCACCTTAAATGCGTGGAGTTTGGAGTACATTTCCTAGAAGCAGACAGAGCAAACACAGTGCTTTGGGCTCTGGGCCCCAGAATCAGTCCTTAGAGAGTGAAAACAACTGGGTGATGAACTAATTTGCTAGCATAAACTGGCACCAAAGGCTGTTTTTATTCATAGTCCCGGAAGGAATATGACCTAGGGAAGAACATAATTCTCAACTCTCAACCTCCTACAGCTGTTACTAAGCTGACACTGCTGATTTATAGCTCTCTCAGGGTCAGTCCTGAAGGCACAAAGCAACAATATATTTCCAGCTGGTGTTTTACTGAGGCCTTAGTCCTACTGGAGAGTAGAGATTTCTGATACTTCATTAATGCCTTTACGGCACAAGAAGAAAGACTGCACCTCTTTAAACCATTAAAAACTATGCACTCCTTGACACTGGCCAGCATTCAGGCTTGATATAATTCCTTATTCAGGTTTGATATAATTCCTTGCCATACCAAGCAGTGAATTGGTGCATGCTGGAGATCTGGAACAACCTCAAAGAGATTGAGAGCTCTTGGTGTGAGTGAAAGAAAATAATAAATAAAATCTCAAGCTACAAACAAAAAGACAAAAAAATGCATCCAAGTAAATCAGGTTTCAGTAAAGACAGACTGTGCAGAAAGAACTAGTATGGCTAAATTTACACCTACAAGCGTGTTTAAACAGGATTGATGTGCTGACCTAATGTCCGGCTGCTGTCAGTAGGGTCTCTCCACTGCACAGCCCACTCCAGCTCCTAGATATCAACTCCCACCAGCTCAAGCACTCCTCTGGCTTCTCACTAAGCAGATACCACTCCATGTTTTGGCAGAGAATCATAAAACCATGAAAAGTCAATATTTTCTGAGAGTTGAATTGGCCTGGCAGAGATCAGATACATGCCAAAATAACCGCTCATCTAAGGTTTAGAAAGGACCGTGGGCAAAGCAGAGTGAAGACAGATGAGACTGCCTCTCTCAGTGGAAATCAAACAATTCTATCAGCCTAGCCATATCAGCTTCATATGTTTTTGTAGCCAAGCCCCATTCCTCTACTGAATTTCCAGAGATATATGCTAATCATAAAGTTCTTCTGTTTTGAAATATGAGATCTAATTTGATGGATTTCTTTTTTGTTTGGTTTATAGGATTTCCATCGACTTAGAAAGGTTATTTGATACAGACAGATACCTTTCTTTTTTGTGTCACTTAACACATTGACATTAATTCTCCAATCAGATTATTCAGAAATGAATGGTATCATGCACAAAATGGCTGATTACCCAATCAGTTAATCAAATCTGTTACTATGTTCTCTTATACTCTAGTTTCTCACACCACTACAGAAAAAAAAAAGAAAAAAAAGAAATAAAAACCTAACCAAACTAGATTTTCAAATATTTTTAAATCTTGCTTTTCTGTTCCCTGCAATAATTTAAATGAGGAATTAGACACAAACAGAGATATGTGGACTTACAGGTCATCCAGGTTCCCACAGATCAGCACCAATCTGTGATAGAGTTATCCTTTGTACACTTTACATGGTATTGTAAGGTTGGCTGTATTTTAACCAGTTTGGGTCTTCTGAACCATATGTGCCTATGTTAGGCAGAATTTATGGTTTTTTCCTTATAGCTATTAATCTGTCTTACATTCAAACCTGGAGACAAAGTCTGAGACAGGAACTACAGTTGCAAAAATTCTCACTCAATATCACAGAAAAGGAATAATGGGTTTGCGAGAATTACAGATTATTTTACTGCAAGGCCTCCATCTGAAGGTACGTGTATGTCGTATGCAGTGGGAAGAGCCTCAAAAGCTACCATTGCTCTGGGTTCCTCGGGTGGTGTTCTCTCCCTTCGGTCAGCCTTGCACTGAGACTCAGAGATTCACATGCTGTTTGCACAGCCATTCACTGCACTGTACCTGATGAACAAATCATGTGGGGGAAAGAAATTAGCTGCTTGCAGTGATGCAAGTCCCAGAACTTTGTAGTCCTTTCAATAGATCCTTTCTGTCACTAAGCCTCAGTCCTCTGACCCTTTTCATCCTAGATCATCACTGATAAACAGCACTGCATTTTACAGTGCTCTTGGAAATAACTTCCATAAGTACTTCCTCAAAGTATTGGTCATTGTTGCAAATGAAAGAGTCTTGGTGGAATTTACTAGTTTGAAAAGTACTGGAATTGTTAGTTGGGTCAAAAATATTGCAGGTTCTTTTACTTAAGGCTTCAATATGAAAAAATAAATAGATGCACTATTTTTTATCCAGATGTCAGAGAATTGTTCACTGAGTGCGTAACTTTGACACTGTTTATTTATAGAGTTTTTAATTAAAGTTCGTATTCAGAACTTCCTGCCAGCAGCTGTTGAGCAGTGATTTCACTAGTGACCCTGAGAGTTTGAGGGCCTGAATCTGAGAGATGGGAAATCAGTTTGCTGCTGTATGCAGACTTGTAGTATAGCATTTGTTAAAAACGTATCCACACCTCCTAACTAATTTTTTAAAAAGACTTCAAAGTTCTACATTAGGAAGAAAGTTACTTACAGACTTGCAGGATAAGAACTAAAACCCTGATGCAATCCCAGATGAATTCAGCAAAATTCTTTACACAGCTTTAGAGGTGCTTTAGATATGCTTAAAAATCAGCTGAAGGAGGTACAGTACTGACAGTACAAAGATTATGCTACAAATATTTCAGCATATAAGTTATTCACTTAAGAATTTGCCCATTTTTTGTTTCAGTTTTCAGGAAGGTATTTGTGCAGCCAAGTTAGACTGGCATGAATTATACAATGCTAAAAAGAAGTAACTTTCAAATTACATCCAAGCTGAAAATCCTAAGATGAAGTATCCTTTAGTATTTACTATAGAGCAACAATACAATGTAGCATACATAGAAAAAAGCATATCTGACCTAAAATTATGATTTTATGCTTTTAAACATGAATCTTTATCAATCTGCCATTATCCTCTGCATGTCCCTTCTCGTGATTTCCTCATCCTTCAAAATGCCACAGACTCTTTTACAAAAATTTTAAATCTGTTACTTTTTATATGAATCTGACACCATATCCTTGTGGTCATTGTAAGACAGTCAGCAAGTCAGCACTTTACTTGTGCATACATATCCTTTGCCAAGTAAACGGAGGTCTGCTAATTTGTGAGATGAGGTTAGCCCTTTAGAAACCAACCCCCCTCCTTAACCTAATGCAAATAAATAAATTATAGTCATTTCAGTGAGGATGAAAGAACAGTACTTTTGACTGTTCCTTTCTGTCCCTCATGAAGGCTGCACAAGCCACAGTACCTGTATATTTATTCTACCTGAGGAATGTAAGCCAAGCAGCAGACTGAAGTACACATCTCTGCTTACATTCCACATACACATGCCAGGATATGACTTGCTTTCAGTGTAGTTCTGTGAAGCCGTGCATTTCAGAACAGTCACCTGAGTTTTACAAAGACACAATTCTTACCTGCCCTTGAGGGGCATATGAAGGCAGTGCTCTTCCTGAAAAGGCTGCAGCAACATCTCATCTATTTGAAGTTCTTGACATCCTTGTAAGGTCAGGACAAGGAGACAAGTTTGGCAACTCCGCGAGGCTCCCACACTATAAGGTCTTGCTTGTGCTAAAACATTCCTGCTTCCTGTCTAAATGCTGCACTTTAGATGTATTCAAGAGCACAGTCAGAAAACAGTGGTGACTCATATAGGATGATTTCTAGGGATCAAAGAAACAGGATCACTTTGAGACAGAGCACCTTAGAGAAGCAGAAACTGAGGCACAAAAGCAACAATAATTTTCTTAATTTTTTTTTCCTTTTTTTCTTTTTTTTGTCTTTTTTATTTCTTTTTTTTTGTTTTTTGTGTAAGGTGGTCCACATACTGTTCTTTAACCCACATCCACCCCTGACCTCTGCAATATTTTTCTTCTTCACCTGCAAACAAAAGTAGATCAGTCCCTAAATATTTCAGTTGTAGATGAATATTCACTAGTGGGTGAAACCTGAAAACATGCAATTTGCAGCTTAGATCCAAGACTTTCAAAACATAACACCATGCAGTGAACTCATCCTTAAAACTATGCTTCAGTTCAGTGTACCTTTGCATCCTTAACAAGTTATCTGTCTATAAAAGTCGCCTGATTCCAATACGTGCATGACCTTTAGTCTTCTAGTGCTCGTGAAAGCCTGTAGAGACTCATTCATCAGAGGTTGCTCCCTGACCTACAGCTGACTATAGCTTAGTTCCCATTACTTTTTCATGAAAGTCCTCACTTAACACTATGTGGATAGAATGAAATGTTTCCATTAAAAGTCTTTGAAAACGTGTGTTTAACAGGACCTACTGTTCCTTTCTTATTGCATTATATCGGTCAGGAGAAGAGCAAAGATCTTGAAGAATGTTTCCTGTGTACTTTTGAAGCAGTTTGGAAGGTGTTGTTTTATTTTGTTGCCACCATTGATTGAAGGCTCTCTGTCTCTCCATCTCCAATTATGTCCTGCTCATGTTCTGAGGTAAGGGTTTAAAAGAATAAAGCCTTGTAATTGGAAGCAAGATCCAGAGGACAGGAGGATCTCTAATTGCTAATGGAGAAAAAGAAGCGTAGGCTTCCCTTTCTGATCAAGGGAAAATGGTCTACTTGATGAATACATTCATTAAGGGAATGCCTAGTCTTTGTAGGACTGACTGGTTTTCCCTCTGTGTTAGAGCAAGAGGGTGAGGTTTCATGAAACTTATAGTGGGGAGGTAATATGATATCATCTTACTGGCAAATTGTATTTTTTAGGTAAGTTTTACAATATATGCAGGCCAAAGAGAGACTAAAGGTTTGGTTTTGTTTGTTTTTGTTTTTTTTCCCCTTCAGCATTTGAAATAGTTTCCAGCCAAAATCAGACAGCAGACTAGAGATGGGGTAGCTGAGAGCCTTGCAATGTTGAGGAATTGGTTTAGTGTGATAGGCTTACATAATTTAAGTAACTGAACCATGAGATGTTTTGAAGTGGTGGATGAAAAGGTAAATGTGCCTAGGAGAAGGGGAAAAAAGGTACTGGGGGAAAATGGTGAGAACCTTTTCTGAATGATTCCAGATCTGCCAGTCTGTGTGATCTTGCCCAAAGAGTGCTCTGGGAACGCCACTAACTGCTAGTTTCTTTCCAGCATCTGCTCACATCTGGCCTGTGCTACTGGACAAACCATGCAGCCCTCAGTAGACCTAGGGAAGTGACAGCCAGGTATTTCATTTTGATCTGGGGAACACTTTCAGAGAGTTCAAAAACAGCCTTCAAACTTACTAAAGATTAATACAAAGAAATAAAAATATTTAAGAACTACACCAGCCTCCAAGTTGAACTTGAAAAATAAGAGCTTAAATGGTTAATTACATTAGAAGTGGGGAAGCTTATACAGGAAGCAATAATGAAGCAAAGAATTTGTTTCAGAATTAAAACAATTAGAAAATCATTCTAGTTTTATATATATGTGTATATATATATTTATATATAAAATAATGATGTACTGATGTAAGACAATACAAATAAAGTACAAAAATAGTCATCTGAGGCAAATTTTATTGGTTTTTTTTTTCACTTTGACAGATACATTTTTGTATGTAGATATGTAAAAATTGTAAATGTAAACAAAAATAGTATACTTTCCTCAAAGGGTATTTTTTACTTCTCAAGGAAACCTTTTCTAAGGAGCTAGAAAACCGATACTTAAGAAACAATGGGGAAAGAATAAACATATGCAGGATGACGATGGGGTGGAGCAACATTTTGGAGATATATTTAACTAATCTTTCCTTATTTGATGTTTTGCTTTATTGTGGGTTTGGGGGATTTTTGCAAAGATATCTACTAGGCAAAGACAATTCCTGTTATCTCCATTGACATCAAATAAATAACTAAAAACAGGATTTCTGAATAGAGAAAATGATGTCATATTTGGAAGCAATGCTGTTGTTGACTTTTGCTGGGAGAGGCAGTATTCAGGGTGCGTGGTAGATAGTGATTTGGAACTAGATCAAATAAGCAAACTTTCCATTAGAGTCGTTGAACACTCTTGTTCTGCTTTATCTTTCATCTCAGCAGGCAAGTAGCTCCTCCAAAATCACTGAAGGGCTTGCTCTGTGTTCAGATCATCTCTACAGGGTAACTGTCCTTTCCAGACCTGGATTCTATTTCACTGCTCTCATATAGTTCTAGCTGTTCCACTACTATCCTCAAAGGTGAAACGCAACTTTGATGAGTAATTTCTACAGTTTATCTTCTGCATATGCTGTTTCAGCAACATGATTTGTAAAAAACCGGAAGTCAATATTCCACAAGGAATCCTCAGACATTATAATTTCTTCATTTATTTTTACCAGAACATGCATAATAAGAAACCCTAAGCAAAATAAAACAAGATCCAATGATAGTTAATCAAAGTGTCATTAAAATTGGTAATGTCATTAGCTTAAATTTATAAATGCAAGGGAACAAATTCTCTCAGTCTTTTTTGCCAGTCTTTTCAGTTTATGATAAACTTCCTTCCCGTTCTTTCTCTGTCTCAGACTTTCATTCCCATTGTCCCCTTTAAGTAGGAAACAGAGAGCCAAGTCTAGATTCCAGCATCTGGAGCTGATGTCACATCTGTTTAATAATCAGACCAAGGTTTTTCATGTCTAGGAAGTGTCTGAAGGATTAAAATGTACTTATAGTTCTTAAGTGATGATCTTACCTAATGAGAATTACTATGGGAATATGGTCTTATCAAACTAATACAACACTGTAAAAATTTGATGAACTCTCTTTGGACGATTTTATTTTTCATATACATATACACATCCCCTCTGTATGTTTGAGTGTGTTTGTGTGTGTTCCAAGTAAATACCATTCTCTTCAAGGCACCATTATTTTTTACTGTAAAGACACCAAAAGCTTCAAGCATCCCTTTGAAGTGCTTGTTGCCAGAGCTCCAGCATCTCATTAGTAACCCTACTGTTTCCAAGAGCACCTCATTCAGGTACCCATGCTGCCCACTGCTGTATTGAGCTATACACTCCAGGAACCAGGAGTGCTCCAAGAGCCTGGTTTATCTGGGGGAGCGCCAATGACCTTCACTCTAACAACCCATCTGAGATGTGTGATAGTCTAGCATATTTCTAGACTAATTAGCAATGTTTTGGAGACAGCTCAGTAACTTTCTTTGCGGATGATTAAAAGGTTCTCAGGTAATGTCAGGAAGGAGAGTTCATTCGGCAGAGAAGTTGATTTTGGCCCATTATGTTACATTTTGAAGCACCTGGTAATAAATTTTTCGACTAGGCTGATAGTTTAGAATGCATCAATTATTCTTGATAGCTGAAGTTATCTGCATGAAATCATTATAAGCAGTCATGAGTAGCAATATACATGCTAATATACATGCATAACAAATACAATGAAAAATAATAGTATTTTTCTAGTAGTAAACAAATCATCGGGAGACTGGAGAAAGTGTTTGGACTTCATAGCCTCAAATTTGCTTCAAAGCCCTTCATTTTAAAAGAAAACAGTAGAACAAAATTATGAAACACTTTAGCAGAATTATTAAGATGAATTCTCTTCATTCCCTCTCGTTCATTTTTAAAATTTTGTGAATATTGGAAAAAAGTAAAATGAGTTTTCAAAATGAGTGTTACTATAAGCCATTCTAAGAGTGACAGCTGCATTGTTTTTTGCCTCTAGGTCAAAAAAGATAGAAAAGCTAATTGTCTTTGAAGTGCCAGGCTTTTTTCAGTACTGGATCTCACTACTATTGCTCTTCCATGACTTAGTTTTTCTCAAGCTTTAAGGCTGTATACCTTATAATATTAACAAATTTATTCAAAATACTCAAGTTTCTCAATAGATAATTACAAAAAGTGACTTTGACGTTTTTTTCATGGCTCATACCATCAAATTGTCCATTGTGACATAGTTTAAAATAAAGTTTATTTTTCAGTTTGATCTAGTATTTAAAAACAACAAGACTTATGAGACTTGATGTCTATTACTATCTTTGCTTCATGCTAGTTTGTAACTTTAGATTCATACCCTTTCTTTCCACATGTGCAATGAGAAACTGCAGAAATTAAGGTGAATAATCACACCCTGCAAAGATAAGATATAAATTGATCTCTCCTGGACTACTGCTTTCTTCTGACTCTGTTTTGCAACCTGTAAAATGTGCAGTTGGTACTAATCTAATAGCAGGGCTTGGATAATTACTACCTTAGAGTTATGGAACTTAGACAAAAGCTCTACAGTAGAACAATAGATCACATTTTTTCCTCAGTTCAGAGTGAGACAAGCAGCATGACTTGAGATAATAATTTTATGAAACATGTTAAAGGTTAAAAGAAAATTACTTATACTGTTGGCCTCTCAATGGGTTTTACAGTCTGGCTAAAATTACTGGAGACCTAAAAATCAACTCATTTTGCATTGAACTGAAATAGCTGGGGATTTATGCAAAGTGAAAAAACTTAACAAACAAGTATTTTGGGAAGCTTTATGTTCTTTCAAATGGGGAAAAAATGTTTGAAATGGAATGAAGCATTTTGCTCAACAAAATGGTAGCGTTTTGTTTAATGCCAGGTTATTCAATGCTTTTTTCTAGCCTTCTTTTTAATTTCAGTCACATTGAAATGAAAAGTACACCTGTGTAAAAAAAAAGGTTGAAATGCTTCATTTAAAAACTGTCAAAACAACATTTCTACATCTCCTTTTTTTTACCCTAACAGAAAATATTCATAAATGTCACTCAAATAATTGTTTTTCTAGACTATCTTTAATAAAAGTACTAAACAGTAATGAAGATTATTTTGCTCAACTGAGCAGGATAAATAAAAGTGTAAAGCTAAACAGAAGAAATAGTTGTTCAGATTATCCTACTTTTACCCTCACTTCAGGGTAAAAAACAATCTCTGATTAATTTCACCTAGAGATGACTATTAAGTAGAATTTTGGTTGACTTCAGTAACAAAAGAGGGATGTGAAAAATTAAATTATCTGTTTTCTGTAGTCAAAGTACATTATCATTTTAGGTAGAAACATGCTTTTTTGCATACAGATCAGACCCTTCAAATTGTGGACTTATTGTAGAAAGAGTCAGCAGTGAGTATTTCCTTGTCCTTTTGGTTCAGATTGCACTATACATTCTGCACTATACAGAATATTTGAAATTTCTTAAACTTCACTACATTGAAAACATACTAGCTAATCCTAGTGTTAATGATACTTTTCTAGCAGCCGCAGTCAGAATCTGTCATTAGCATATTGTCATTTCATTTATTTCCTATAAAAGCAGGTAAATACTCATCATCTAAGCCATTGCATATTGCACTGGCAATACAAAATACATTATAAAGAACAATCATGCTCTGATGGCATTGGATTACATAGTTTATTGGGTCTATTCCATCTATAATTTTCATGATGGCTTCTTGAGTGACTTATGCTGCACTAATCTGCTACTCCACAGCAGAAATAGATTTAGAGCAAATCTTTCTCCACAGGTGGCATTTCCCAGTAATGAATCCTGCCATTCAATTATACAATCAGAGTAATTTCTTCATGTTAAAAAAAGACCCTTTCTTGAGTGGCACATAAATTACCACCAGATTAAATTAGTGCTACTGCCAGGGTTTTGAGATTTCTCCAATTGACAGACAGCACAGTACTGTTAACGATGAAGAGAAAACATGTCAACTCAGAGATATTTCAACTTTATTTTTCCATCTCTTCACACTGGTTTCTTTGTATTTGCTTTTCCAATACTGTGGGCTTTGGGTGTCTTTGAAATTGTTGTACCCAGGGTGCGTCCAGAGTCACCAGAGGAGACTTTCAGTGCTTCTGTTTAGAAATGTTCACCTTTGCAGAGGAATGACCAGTTGAGTCGAATAAGAGGAAAGAATAAATTTTAAAAAGTAAATTTTAACACTAATAAAATACTTGGTTTACAAATGGTAATAAACTTCTGCTGAGTATGTCAGTTTGATTTACCCTTCTACATCAAAGCTAGCACAGCATTAAAGAACTTACAAAATCAGAGCTCTCTCCTGAGTGCAATAGGATATCATATTTTGCATACACAGGCAGTGGTGAGAATACTAAAAACTACTAATTTGTTAACATTAGAGTTAGTCCCATGGTAAGACCTCAAATAAAACAAACAAAAGATCTATACAGTTTGCAGAGTTATCACTGATGAATTTTTAAGTACTTTGTGCCTGCTATGCCAATCTTTCAGTGAAAAAAAAAGAATCCACTTTGATAAATAAATAGTAAATAAATAAATAAATAGAAAACAGAGTTCTTTACTTCTTAAAGTAGAGGTGAAGGGACGGAACACAAAGTAACACAAATAAAAATGGCTATTTTAAAGGGAGACAAAGGAGCAAGTATTTCACTGTTTTCTATAGCAGTTGTGAAGCATGTCTGCTTTCAGATGTTACATTTTACCACAGACTTAACCACAGCAGACTAAAAGTATGCAGGGCATCTGTATAAAGTTAAGAAACTTTGTTGTTGTTGCTGCAGAAAGCATAGTTAAGCTGTACGAGCACTCTTGGTAACAGAGTTGGTGCTACAGTTCATCTTTCACAGTGCTGAGCACGCTTCAGCCTGACCAGGGCACATCCAGGTGCTCCCGTAGCGTGCACGTTCTCTTATCAGCAGGGTAACACCACCCCTCTGCACAGGCTTGCTGTGACCTCAGGAACAGTCCTTCTCTATTACCTGCTCCTAAGTTTCAACCCAAAGAAGAAAAATGGAGTAAGGAAGCCTTTCCTAGTGACACTTCCATCAGAGCTTCCACTTTTAAATAGTTTTTTAGAGCACAGGGAGCTAAGCCTTAGGTACATCTATCCATTATACAAATAGTGTCACAGAGAGTCCACACCACTGATCTTCCTTTCAGCTACTTAAAACCATTCTCTATGTGCTTAATTACTGGATAAATTGCTGATGGATAAAAAACCAAAAACAACCATCAAAACCTGCAAACTAACAAAAATAAACAAAACAAACTGCTCATCTGAATCACTGCTCTTTTGTTCTTGGTCCCATACCAGCCAGTATCTGTTATGACGCCTTAGAAACTTCCCAGTGAAACAAAGGACTATTCTTTGAGCTCAAATGTTTCCTTTAAGAACATTTTGCACTTGACAGACTTTTTCAGAATCTATCCTGTTCCCTAGGGACAACTCATCAGGCAACTTCTTTGAGACACCTTTGACCCTAATTCTGAGACATATTCTGTGGCTAACTGCCTAAGGAATGGGACATAATGCTTCACAGACCTGAGATCCAAACTTTTACCCTTCAGTACACAGCCTCAGAAGAATGGCAGTGCCATTGTAGAAAAGCAGTCAGCTTTGATTCATACCTTTTCTTTAGGTACCAGATACTGCACAGAAAAACCTTCCCAGCAGACATTTAAGAAATACTTCATTCATACAGAAAATTGCTTCCTGGACTTAGGAGACTGTACATGACCATGAAGGAGAACAACAGTAAATATAAATCATGGAGGGTTACTACTCATTAAAAAGTTAAAAGAAATTTTAAAAAACCCAAAAGCTAGGGCACTGAAGAGAATAAAGAGATTATCCCTGTTTCAGTAAGTACTGGATAAATACCAGGTCACCAGGGATTTATAAATTTCTGAGAGTAAGAGAAATCAAGAATGCACACACAAAAACAATTGTGAAAGTGATCAGACCCAAAGGGGATCAATTTTTTGCAGTTGTAACCTTTTATTTACACCATTTTCAATATCTGTCTACTACATTTACAAACATAAGGTGAAGGAAAGCTGTAGTGTAGAATTTTGTTGTTAACATAGTTAATCAAATTACTTTTTAAAACTAATTTATAGCTTATTCAAAGCTACTTAATAAAAAGTCTATGCACATCTTATACATATTTCTGCTTGACATGTAAAAATGTAAAATTCAGTTAAATGATCTGTTAGTAGTTGTCACCCTTGTATTACTGAGCATATAAAATATATGACAATTTTTATATTTCTTCAGTATCCTAACCATGAATAAAATTATCATTTATAGAATCATAGAATGGTTTGAGCTTTGAGTCAAAAAGCTGTTAAGTACCTGAGCCTTCTCCCTATCCTGACTAATCCTGTCTCCTCTATCCAGGACCCATATTTTCCCTATTCTTTCTCTTCTCACAGATTTACCTAAAGAATCTTTTTATGTTACCCTTGATTTCCTTGGTCAGATTTAATTCTGCCACTGTTTCAGCTTTCCTAACTTGCTCCCTGGCTGTTCAGACAATTTCTGTATATTCTTCCCACACCACCTTTCACTGCTTCCACCTTCTTTAAGCTACCTGGTTTTGTCTAACTTTGTCCAAGAGCTCTTTTCCCAATTTTCTGTTTGTAGGGATGCATTGCTGTTGAGCCTGGAGGAGAGAATCCTTGACTATCATCCAGCTCTCTTGGGCCCCTCTTCCCTCCAGGGCTCCATCCCATGGCAGTCTGTCAAAGAGATCCTTGAAGAGAACAAAGTCTGCTTTCCTGAAGTCCAGGATAATGCGCTTTTATCCTCTTTGTTGCCTCACAGATGTCAAACTTCACTGCTTAATTGTCACAGCAGCCCAGGCTATTCATTGTCTTCATATTCCCCACTAGCCTCTCCTTGTTGGTGAGAATGAGGTCCAGCATAGCCTCTCCTCATTGGATCCTCTGTAACTTTGAGAAGAAAGTTGTTATCAGTGCATTCTAGCAATCTCCTGGATTGCCTGTGTCCTGCTGTGTGGTCCCTCCAAAAGATGTTGGTGTGGCTGGAGTCCCTCACGAGGGCCAGGGCTTGAAAACGTAAGGCTGTGCCTCTTTCTCTGTAGGGGGCTTCACTGTCTTGGTCTTCCTGGTCAGACAGCCTATAGCAGACCCACAAAATAAAACCACCTGTCTCTGTCGTCCCTTTAATCCTGACCTGAATATGAATACCTTTGCTTGCAAATCTCAGTATTGATGTAAGAACCCAGTGGTATTCAAATATTTTAATGAGTAAAGCAAATTTTGTAGAAAACCAATGAATACGGTGGAATGGAAGAGCCATTGATAGTAGGATTTCTTGTTTATCAGCTCTGGCTCACATTGAGTATATTAAACTATTCTAAATACCTGTTCCTATCCAAAGTCTTTCTTCCCCTTCCTCCCAACTCCCAGCCAGGACCAGTCACTTGAGCACACACTCAGTACACACACAGTTCTCAAACAATTCTGTAAGATTTTATTATTTTGCAGTTTGGAGAAGAATTTTCATCAGAATACAAGTCTGACATTCACACAGACTCTTGAAATATCTCCTACTGTTTGTTGAAATACTTAAGTTTCTCTTTTTCTTGATTGCATTACACTAAATAAACACCCAAATATCAAAATTATGAGAACACTTGTAAAATGACAAAACTGGGCTTTTGCCCCTCTTCCCTTCTGCAATAAAGCATGTATAAACAACGTAAAACAACTGCTTAGCTCTATGACCATCCGTTAGCCATGTCTTATTCACCCTATTTACTTTTCTCATCACAGTAATAATTGGAGTTCGCATCACATGGGATCTTTCTGGGCCTTTGAACTGCCTGACTGAAAGAAGGAACATAGAATTGCCAGTTTGGTGTGAAAATCTCTTCATTTAAACACGAAGCAAAAAATTTGCAGGAGACTTGTTATTTATTGTTGGGGGCTTTTTTTTGTGTTTTTTTGGGGTTTTTTGGGAGGGGGATGGGTTGTTGTTGTTTTGGTATTTTTGGTTTGGTTTGGTTTTTTGAGGGGTTTGTGGGGGAGTTGCTTGTTTTTTGCTCCTTTTTTTTTTATACAGTGTGTCAGGGAATGGAACACATAACAGCACTACAGGACAGTTTTCTCATAAGGAAAATGTTTCTAGTTAGTTTTGAAGTATGCCAGCAGCATTAATTCAGGATTCTGCATGACATTTGATGCAAAGTAGTCTTGCACTATGTAAATTTTCAAACTGTTGGCAGAGTTTTCTGATGCCTAAATAAGATAAAGGTAAAGACTGAATAAACCTGCATAAAAATGAGGGGGAAATATATACACCAGAATGGAACTAATGATAAAATTACCAGGAGGAATTAATTTTTGATCTTTTTCTCTCTCAAAATTGGCATCGAATGTGGCCTTTGTGGACTCTGAGCTTCCCACAGCATGAAATAACAATTATTCGGTATGGAAAAGAAAATATGTAAATTTTAAGAAAAAAAGAATAAAGATCAGCTATAAAAATATAGCATAACCAGTTGAGGAAATGACAAGGTAAGTAAGCAAGAAATAACACTACATTTTTTTTTCCTTTTTTAATACTCCCAAGACCAGTGGTTTATGAAGCCAAATTCAAGCCATAATCCTGCCCCTTTTCTAATGGAAGCATAATTCTACATCTAGACCAGGGTTTTGTTCTACCATTGGCTTGGTTCACAGTTTTTACTTCATTAAGTTTTGTCTAGAACCAGCAGAAATTGGTATATTTAGGGTTGGAATCATTGTTGAGGATAGCTGGTGATTTAACGCTGAAGCAAAGTCCTGCAAAGCTCTCTGTACTTAGGTTTTATATTCACAGTAACTACTTGGTAAAGTACAAACATAGGACAGGAAGGAAACATTATATAAGAGGAAATGTGAAGCTGGAATAAAAATATGATTCAAATATGACTCCAGAAAGAACAGTAAAACATTATTGAGTTACAGATAATGCTTCTGCTCTGAAGATTTTCCTTGTCTGGAGGAAAACACAGGGCTAGTTTCAGTGAATTTGGCAGCATGAGGATTCTTTTCAGAATAAGTTGTGAGATAACTGTATGGGGCTTTGAAGACTAGACCCGGCTGAACTGGTTACAGGACAAAATCATTGCAATATGCCATTGGGTTAGGGCCGTGGACAGAAGTTATAGGGAGATCTGACAGGCTTGGTTAAGGTCCAGATAGGACCCCTGGGCTGGCATACCTGGGCTCACTCTGGGGTTTGCAGATGCTATCTAACCAGTCATCATCTGATTCAAGTAGGGGTTGCTTGGCTTATCAAGAACTATCAAATTAAATCCAGAGAAGATTTAAAATAAAACACTTAATTTGGCATAAATTCTTATTGCATCCAGCTTGATTTATACTCAATTTTTGGGGGGGAAAATGAGTATGATACTCACATACTTAGTGGTTTCCACTTATTTCATCTTTTTTTACTGTTTTTAACTTCTTTTCAAACAATAATATTTTTAAATTGACTTTTTACTACATGCTGTGAATTACTGATAAAATGCTTTTACAGGAAAACCATTTTGTTTTTTAATTTGCCACTGAAAATTTTTAAGAAAATGGCAGAGGCAAAATGAAAGTCCCAGAACCCTGAACCATAACTCAGCAATAAATTTCAGCTACTGCATTTCCTTCATATCTTTTTTCTGAGTACTGTTACAACAGCTCTGTTGCCATGGTCTTGTTTTTCTCTCAGCGGAGTTCATTCCACACCATTGTAAACAAATTAACATAAATTATTAGTTTTCTCATTTCTACACAATAACAGAGTGGTGTCATACTCCCAGTCACATGAATGAAACACGTTTTCTCCAGCATTAAACACTTGAAAAGCTTATCTTCCTTGAACTTTACTGAATGCATAAGATGTAGTCATTCTGGATACACTGGAGAAGCCCTTACTCATTTTCAACAACACTTACTCATGCCTCTAGTGCCAAAGAACTAATCTGGCTTCAAAAGATTACCAGCTACATGTGTGCATCTATATTGCATCTTGCTGATACAGTAGACTGAGGAATGTTTCTTATTATGTTTTCAGATTTTTACAGCTTTGCAGCCAGGACTGTATATATTTTACATAAATATTGCAAAGAGAAAGCAATAGCCTTGATGTCTGAAAGAAGCAGTAAATTAAACAATGAACAGATGGAAGACATTTTTTTCTTCTTCAACAGAATTAGGTGACATTTAAAATATTTTAGACGCTGAACCTAATATCTTTCTCTGATAACTGGCATTACTCTTAGCCTTTCATTTTGCTCCTTTAATAAAAGATATCTTTATACTAGGAACATTTGTTGCTTTATGTTTTCATTGTTCTTTTTCTGAGTTTATGCGTGTAAATTCCTGATTGAAAGAAAGCTCTGTTAACCTGTGTCTCCCACACATGCACACCCACCCCTTTCACTGCATTTCAAAGCTTGATTTTTCTTCTACTGAAATCAAGGCTGTTATATTCACAATTTTTCATCAAACTCTATCATAACTGCAGTGAACCATGCCACCTGAAGAGGTTTCTTTCTCTCTAACAACTATTAAGTTTCTAGCCACAAATATCTTCATTAAAATAAATACGAATTCCATCATCAGTAATACGGCCGAAATAAAAGAATGACCTATGTGTGCCTCAAATCTTTTTCTACTTTTTGACCTGAAGAATCAGCTTTAAGAAATACATGAATATATCGTCCTAAGAACTCCTTCCATTAATGTTCATCTCTTGCAACTGGGAACAGGACATCCCAGCACTGCATGTAATAGAGAGGTAGTGGAAATTATGATTTTAACTTTGATTTCTGGTTTTCACTTGTTCTATAGAAACCAAATATTTAATAGTCAACAAACAAATGCCCCTGTGTTTGTGCGCAAAACCAGTCATCTTAATTTCATTGATCTCAAGACAGGAAATCTCGTATGAATTTGGCAGCACTCAACACAGAAGCAAGTGGTGGGGGTAACACATGCCTAACTCCAAATTGAGCTAGAACTGTCGATAGAACAGATCACCTCTCCTTTACCTTTCAGTGTATTGCATGCCAAAGGATGCATAATCAGATGACTGATATCACAAAACAAAGTGATAATAAAATCTTACTTTCTGCAAGAATGTCTTCCTGTTCCGCCAAGGTCTTTTCTCTCCATATTGACAATGACTTTTATCTCAAGGAAAAAGAAGGCTATGCAGTTCTCTGTGAAGGTCTAGTTTCTTTAATTACTTCCCATTAATCCCACTGCTTGCTAACACATGCTCTGTTATGTTATCCTTTAGGAGAACTGCATCATGCCCCTATGAATCACCCAGGAAAAATCTTCAATCCTTTTTCACAGAAAGGCATAAAAGATCTTACCCAAAGTAGTAAGAAATGTGAATGGTTCACACCTGCAGGGAAGCTTGTTTTTTCAGCCCCTCTTTGCTTTCAGTTATTATACAAGTACACTAAGCCATTCTTCCTTCTGTATTTCATACAACCTCACAACAGAACACAATTAAAAATAGTCTTAAGGTCTCATCATCAGCTTCCAAACTAATAAGCAGGCAATGGTATCTGAAATTCTCGCACCATATGATGCAGAGAGAGCATCTCTCCCTTGGAAACAGTTGTCTACACCTAGTTCCCTAATTAAAGTCTTTAATTGCACTGGAGTAAAGTTTCTGTTGAAGGGGTTTGTTAACAGCGGTACTAGTTTAATTTTTGCATGACCCTCTGCGACTTAAATTTTAGCTATACAAATAGTCCTTTAATGTTTGTAGTATTGGTCTAGCTTGAAAGAAAAAGAAAGAGCCTCAGGCTACAAGATGTACCACAATAACTAGTCAATTTAATTCACTAGAAGCAATAAATGAAATTAATATTTCCACCTCTTATTTCTCAAAGTGCCTCATTTAGATACATACTTTTCAAAATCTGTTATTTTGAAAAGGTGGGGTTTAATTTGTGGCTTTTTGATGAAAAGAGCTATATTGTAAGCATACAAAGGCAGATATTCATAGAAGTAAGTAGATTGTGTAAATACAGTCAGTCCCTGCCTTCAGTGGATCTCTGTTAATCCATTTACTGGGATCTGGATAAATTTTGTTTGATGTATAAACAATGCTAATACTGATATAAATTGCAGTCTATTTTAATAAGTACTAAACTAGTTATTCTTACTGATAAATTTAATACATATATTCAGACTCCTTTAGAGTGTCATTTCCGTATATTATTAATTTGACCCAAATAAGTGTTTTTAAAAGTGTACTTTTCCTAAGAAAAGTGTTATTTAAGAATTAAAGTAAAAACAGCAATGTGAACACCACTTTACAGTGTTACAAATATACTAAAGGTAATAAATGTGAAATTTTGAGAATACTTATATCATGACTTCTCTGTTTCACATAAAAAAGAAAGTCTTTCTCTCTTCAATCAGTAACAAAATTTCCCATTACCTCAATGGCACAGCATCAGATCTGTCAAAAAACACAATCTTCTTGCATTATATGACTGTTCAGAGTATATTTCATGGGCCGTAAATCATCCTCAGCATTTCTCTGAGAAACAGCTATGTTAACAAGTCTCTTCCATTGGCTGAACAGCAGGAAGCCCCTGCAAACTCTGTCAGCCACAGACCACGAATACACTCACATTGTGGCAGCAGAAAGAGCACCTGAAAGAGAAGCTGAGGCATGGCTCACTTTAGCACAACTAGCAAGGAGGAAAGAAAAATAACAATAATAATAAAAAAAAGGTAAAATACTTCCTTAGGAAGTATATCATTGTTGTTATTCTGTAGCCTCACTGACACACCAGAACTATGAACAGCCACAGCATATATAGAAAAGAAATACAGTGCCACACAAAAATTGTGATTTCTTTTCTTTTTTTCTTTTTCTCCTAGAGGACTTTACTGACTCTTATAGGAAAAGAAATGCTGTACTGAAGTTTAAATATATTTCATCCTTCGTAAATGTACAGTCAGCCTCAGAACCTCACATCAGTAATTACTTCAGAATGATGCAGGCATGAACAGTCAGCAGGCTAGAAAAACAGCTTACAAGTAAGAAAAATGTAGTACACCAAGCAAAACACAGCACAAAATTGTGTGTTATGTGAAAGTGAAAAAACTTGGCCGTTGTGTTTATCACCCCACTGCATTACATGCAGCAGTTAATGCAAGCGCTTGTATGAGTAAGCACTCGAGGTGAATGTTAAACACACCAGAAAGCATTATAAATACAATATGAACATCACCAAAAGCTGCCATGTTTCCTTGGCCCTGGAGGCTCCAGGCACTCCAAAGAGCCCCCTGCGTGTAACCAGACCCACCACTCCCTCACCTGCAGAAGGAGGCTCCGTCCCACCCGCCCCGTGCCCTGACCGCTGGGACCCTTCTCCGCTCTCTGGGACGCACATCCGTCACACCCTCACACCCTCCCTGGAGCCAAACACTTCTTCACAGAGTGAGGGATGTGCCAGCCCCTTAAATGTCCACTTGCCCTGCAAGATGCCTCCTTCCTCCCAAGCACAGTGGCTTGGTGTAAAGTACAAAATCATTACAAAAATAAACCAAAAAAAACCCAACAACAAAAAAGAGAGGAGTTCACATAAAAGGGTTTATAGGAAGCAAGAATTGCTGTGGAAAACTGAAAACTTCAGGCTGAATGATTGTTTCCTCAAGTAATCGTATCCTAAAAGCTGAATAATCTCTTCCATCTGCAGTCATAGGGGACTCTGGATACTGAAGCCACCGTGTCTTTTAATAAAACATGAGGAAATAGAGGCAGAAGATGCCCAGAAGATTTCTTTTCATTAGGGTGAAAAATCTCTGAGGAAACATCTTGGAAAAAAAAATTAAAACCTTTATTAGACAAACAATTTCAGGGAGAAATCCTTATGGAGACAGTCAAACTGATTAAAAAGTTTTCTTTTTTGACTCCTGATCAAGATAATAGATCCTGGATGGTGATGATGATTATTACTATTCTTGTTGCAAATAGAGGCTTAAAGCGAAAAATATATCTCTTTTCATAAAGTGGAAAAGCTCCTCTGTTCAAAATATTTTCTAGTTTGAAAGGAAAATTAAGGTAAAATAAGGAAAAGAAATTTTATTATGCTCATTTGTAGGGAAAGAAATGATGCACAAAGAAATCCAACTCCTTTCTTATAGTTGAAAAGGAGGTTTATGTTCAGGAACAAATTAATAGAAATCGACCGAATTACAGTGGAAAGTTGTCTTCTCTTTACAATAAATGATATGTCCAGATAAAATAGCAAAAATAACTCTCTATAGCATGCATCCAGTCAAATTCTACAGCCCTTTCCCTAACTGCAAGAACCAAGTAAAATTTTCAGAATATTAGGATGTCAAGTTTGGTAATGTTCCTTTACTTGTATTTATTTTATTCAGCTAAATTGTTACTATAATTTCCTACCAGTGTTTCCAGAGAACACACAGCTCTAAAAATAGATGCATGCTTAACCAGCCTCAGGGGTTTCTCCCAAAAGGAGGAAAAATTTTCCTTTCCATTTTCCAGTATTTTTAAGGGTTTGCTTCAAAAAGTTTCAGCAAAAATTTGCAGTAATAGCTCAAACTACAGACAATTGTCTGTGTTTCAGGGTCTTAGGAGCTTATCAGAAGCCCTTGAAGGGCAGATTAGAAGATTAGTAATGTCCATTATGACTATTTGAAGAAGCAAAGTTACAGCAAAGTGTTCTCCAGCTCACAGGGTTTCACAACTAGATGTGTATGATGGATGCACATCCATTAGTAGAAATTATAGATAAGCACTCCAGGTTTTGACTTACCCCTAACTTACTCAAAATTTTGTTTAGACTTCAGCCTGGACCTTTGAATTAAAGAATGTGTCTTAATATCTCTCAATCTTTATTAGCAAGAAATGCAGTAAGAGATCTTACTCTGTTTTGGGTAATTTTGATCACTGTTCCCGACAAATATGGAAGCAAAGTGAGAAAATTAAAAATAAAAACCAAAACAGTGTACTGAAGATTTTTTGAACAGCAAGAGTCATCCTCACTTTCAGTACTTTTAAAGCACTAGGCTTAAATTTATTAATTACAGATTATTAAAGCATCTTTTATTTTTTATTTTTATGTTGTAAAATACAATATTCATACTGCAACAGAAAAGAATTTCCATAACTGACTACAAGCAATATATAAGGATATTTTGTAACTGCATTTTATTCATAAATAGAAAGGTGTGGTCAAATTATACATCTGCATTATTTATTTTATTTTAAAAATACCTGTTTTTTTCCATAATATTTTTAGTAACATTAAGCAGTATAAATCACGTAAAGCAAAATCAGTATTACTATTTCGTGAGAGAATTACCTCTGACTTTAGAAATAATTTTATTGCCTTCAGTTTTCACTATAATCAAGGTATTTACTAGCATGATTTCATTGGCCCTTCTGCTAAAAGGGCAAAGCTGATAGATCGGTGATGAGATCATTAATTTACTGTTTCTTCAGCTGTGATAAACTGTTAGTGGAGAAATTACAATAATCTGAGAACTTAATTTTCCTCAGCCAATAGTTTCTATTCCAAAATGATTTGGTATTGTTATACCTGGATTTTTCTAGTCATTCAGGGTAAAAGAGTTTATTGGCCAGATGAAGAAAAATGATAGTTTGACTATTGGTATTCAAAACTACCAAAAGAAGTAGTAGTGTTTTGGTTTTGCAGCAGGCTATTCACTGGTTTGTTACTTATCACTGTTACATTTTTATGACTTTAAATCTTTACATGAATTGCTGATAAAATGGATAGCTAAGATTGAAACAGAAGCCAATATGATGCCACTCATTCATTCTGCAGTATTCAGGTGGTGTACGCTAAAAAGCAATATCAAATAGAGATGATTTAGTGCTCTCAATACCAGAAAATTTAAGTTGTGGAGCACAAGTATAAGACAACACTTGAACAAATTCTTCCTGGTCTGACTGGGTGAATAGGTTTCCTGGTCCAGCTGCAGGATAAAGATGAGGACTATAGATAATTAGGATAGAGAAAGATGGTTCCTAAGGCAGGATGAGTCGTGTTTCTTATTTTCTTTCAATTTGCCCTTAATTAATGAGATGTAACTATGATATTTACTCATCTATCTGCCTGCAATACGACTGAGTAACCATCAAAAAATAATGTGTTCAGGGCATTGATTTTATTTTTTGAAAAAAATCAAAGATGAATTCTGAGTGTGTGCTGGGGGTTTGGCTGCTTAAGTTCAGGACCAAGTTAGGTAATGGCACAAGTGTCCAGCTTTGGAGAGACCTGCTGGAGAAACTTCTGCTGGGAAATCTTACCAGGATTTTCCATGCCAGCAGATATAGGAGATTCCCCGTGTCTGTGTATTGAGCAGAGGTTGTGCTTGCTTTTATATATTTTAAACAAATAAACACAAGGTCCTGTTATATCAGTTGCTTGTCAAATGTCTGTATCATCCTTTACCAGCTTGTCCTGTGCCTAAATATCTAGACCTCTGTTTTGGCACTGCAAGGCATTGTGGCATAGATATAATACGAAGGACATAAAATGCATAAACATGGACTTTATTAATAACTTTCATGTGTTTGAAATTATACATATGCACAAGCAGCCTACTAAGAGATGGCACTAGAAATTACATTTTTGCATTCAAAGGTAATTCCAGAAGGGCTGAATTTAAAATCTTTAGGAAAAAATTAAAACCTTCTCAATTACGAAATCCACTATGTCAGATCAACAACCTTCATAAACACTGTGGTCTAGCAGCCTGAGGTTCTTGGTTTTGCTAGAAAAAATGTCATGCTCATGGAAAATTGCCTGACTAGTCATCTTTTCAAAACAGAAGGATAAAATTTAATAACAAGGGCTTCCTGTCTCTGCTTCAATATATTTAAGTTTTAGGGCTTTTAAGCTATTTAAAAACACTAACAAAACATTTGGGCAATGTATACTTAATTATGCATGCATTTGACTGAAAACATGTATAATGTATATATGGAATTACAGAGTTCTAAAAATTCTGGAAGTAGCAATTTGGTAATAAAAAATTTACTTTTTATAAACCAATATCATTGAACTGTGGCAAGACATGGATGTAGACAAATCCTAATACTGCAGGTCTGATTCAGGGTTCTGCTATGCTGAGCTGATAGTCTGAAGGAAATAGGATAGAAGGAATCAGATAACTTCCAGCTTTGCATGGGCTTTCTTTCTCCTTGGGGATATAGGCAATCCTTTCGCTCACATTCGGTGGCAGAAACCTAAAGGACTGAAGCAATCTCACTGTGAGGAAGCAGGCTACTCAGATGAATTTAATAAGTTAAATTGGTTTATAGTAGGATAGAAGAACCTTTTCTGGAGGGTCTTTCCAAGGACAAAGCAAGCAATTCACATTTGGTTCAATAACATTCGCTTACATAGCAGGAAAGAATAATTACCCCATTGCAGGAATGAAAGGTGAAATTTAATAGCTTAAGTTATTTTGTGGGTCAGATAAGATGATCATGGTAGTTCTCTTTGACCTTAAAATCTATGGATCTGTGCATTAAGCTGTAGAGACCTGTCTAGATTTTTATATACAGACTAAAAGTTGAATACCGTTTGGAAAGATTAGAAACTTTCTTTCCTGCCTCTTAAAGACATGATAGAAGGCAAATATTGATTTTACCTATACTTTTGAAAATCTCCACCATTTTTTCCATCCCCTCAGACTAATTATGATTTTAAAATGCTTTTGCAATATTTGACTGGATTGTTTTACACTGCATTTAAAAGTCACAAGCAATGAATACAAGTATGTATCTTTCATTGATTTTTGCAGCACATAGTGCATGGCAAATAATAATGAATATGAGACACTATTTCATAGGTTCACATCAGGTTTGTATGATAACAAAGAAATACTGAATTATGCAGTTTGATTGCCTAAAAATTGGGTGAAAGGAATTATTTTCATTTCTGTGACAATACTTTAAAGCTAATCAATAAATGGTGAAGAGCTGATTGTTGTATTATTTCAAGCCTCTGAAAATACTTAACATCTCCCAATTTCTCTGAATAGCAAAGGAAAAATCAGAGACAATGGCCAGATTGTGTTTATTTTCATGGATTATTTTTCCGACTCAAACTATCTGCTGTGTTCCAAAGGAGTGTAATATGCTAGAAATATTTCCACAAAATAAAAGTATCAAATGCAAAAATAGTGGCACCCAGTGGTCAAGACATACCTTTTTTTTATGCTCAAAACAGCAAATCATTTTTTCTGGGAAATATCGTACTTCTTTCAGCTGGAATATAATATGTCCTGTCTCAATGAAAGGACTAATTGCTACTTCACCAGCATTCTTTGCCATAGCCTTTGTTTTCTCATGTTCAATAAGTTTCACATTGATTTTGGGATAATTTGTTTTTGCGAGCAAAAGGGGTTTGAGTAATCAATACAAGTTGTTGATTGCCTGTAAGGTAATTAATTCCTTAGAGGACACATCTCAAGAAGAGGTTGTATGCAAAGATAAATGCAAAATTTCATCTATTCAAATTTTACATTTTCTTTTCCCTAGTTAAAATGTGATTTTTGGAAATTTAGAAAGAAAAATCAAATTATTCAGTAGTTTACAATGATGATGTGGCTTCATTTCAATTTAGCTCAGTTTCCTATATAGCTGTTGTACAATACTTTCCCTACCTTACCAATGCATATTATTCTATACATATGAAAGCCTCACCAAAGTGTTGTGATTCTTCTGGTCAAAATTACTAACACACCTTAAGCTGCTTATCAGTGCTGGGTGAAGATTAACTCTCCAGTGCCTTCCAAATCAACTTTCTATAATCAGATATGTGCTTTCACCATTCATTGCAAAAGAATTATGGAGCAACTGAATGTAGAGGCCTGAAAACTAAGCATAAACAATAACTGATGAAAACAGGTCACCTGTAGGTGAAATACAAGAATCAAACCCAAAAAATTTATCAGAAGGACAGGCTCAAACAAATAAAAATAAAAGAAAATAGCATTTTTTTTCTTTAAAAAAAGAATTGTCATGTGCTACATATGGTAACAACTACTACCTCCAATACTGAGGTAACATCTATTATCTCAAAACATTGTCATTATAACTAATATTGTGTACAAAAATCAGCAATCAAAATATTTGTGGGAATACCAGGCTCCACAAAAAGTAGTGTCTTTGGAAGTTTTATACTTTTATTTTCCAAACACAAGGATTTTTTCCAATTGGAAGTAGTTGTACATGACATTTCTTTAAGTAAAAATTCTATAGCAGCTACAGATGTTGTCTTCTCCACTACAATGAAATGGTGCTGTATTTTGGTCACATCTTGCCCTTAGGTCAAACCTCTTCCTATTTGATCAGCATAACAATTAATGTTAAGTCCAAAAATAATAGTATTTAAAAGACTCCTAGAAAATATTCTGAATCATATTGAATCAGGAAAAAAAAATAGAAAAATCCTCAGAAATAGAAATTTTTTTTCCATTCAAAATCTAAAAGTGTTTACCGAAGGTTTGCACACATCCTCGAATTTAATGTATGCCTTAGAATATTTACATTTTTTACTTATAATTCTTGAAAGAAGGTAATGGGATCTGAACATGGATAAGAAGTGTGTTGTCTCCATCACACAGCAGTCTACTAGAACATGAGTTCACTGGTTAATTCCAGAATAAGATTGCTACTTATTAGAACAGCTGATTTTTTTTTTTTAAATTTCTGCAGAATAAAAGCCAGATTTTTGGGGAAAAATGAAAAGATCTAAAGAAATACATTCTATTTTTAAAATAAAGAAGTTGTGGTCAAATTTAATACACTTGAGAAAACAATATGCTTTTGTTTAGCACTTGCTAATGTCATGAATCTTGCTGTTGAAATAACATGATTATTGATCATAATATAGAATTTCCATTTCAGAGGTCTTTGTATTGGTTTTCAGAGTTCATGGAAAAATGTTAAGGGGTGGAGCACCATTTTGTGAGATAGCTTTTCCTGGAACATATCTTAGTAGAGCTCAGATTCTTGACCAAATAACTGAACCAGTCACAGTCTTTCTTGCTTAGCTGGGTGGTGATTTTTTTTTTTCTTAATGAATAAAAAAAGAAATTGAATATGAACAGGATGGATTGCATCAAATATGTACTGCACCGTTCTGAGAATCTGAGTTCAGGCAAAGTTCAGTGGCTTACTGCTTCACTGAAGAAAAACATGGGCATGGAATCAAGCTTGCATTAGCAGAAACCTATCAGAGATATCTTCTGGCTTCTAAACTAATGTGATTTAATATATGTATCATACTAAAAACATGGGCAGTGGATATGAGTTCTACATCTTGCTGAGTGCATTCAACTCCTCTACAGTAATTTAAGACATGTGAAGATAATTCTAAGAAAGATTTTCAGGCCAGAATGTGTACAGGAATGAAGACAAAAACCCTTTTGTGCATAGTATAAAAAGTAGCTTCAGGTTGATATAATTAAAATCCACACTACGTGCTAAGCTCAGCTGAGTATGTCTATATATAAAGTACATTTTAGAAAATGTTTAGAAAAAACTCAATATTGTTCAGACTAGTATATTTAAATGTTGTTTTGAGGTTGCTTTTTAAAGTATTGTTAACAAGCAAGAAATACCTTTTTTTATTTCATAAGTTTTACCTCACTTTGGAGAATTAACCTTCAATATCTCAAGGTTCTAACAATACAAAGAGCTGTTCTGGGCCTCAGGATGATCTGAGAACCACCTATAAATCTGTGGCTGAGATGTTGTTGCAGATAAGCTGCCATATATTTGATACTTACAGTCATAATTACTCTCTCCTCTTGTGTCCCATAAAATAAAATAAAAAATACACATATTCAGCAGATTTTGAAAGTACCACAAAGCTTTTCTCCTTTACACTTCCATAACATTTAAAATAGGCTCTTCATTTCATCACAAGTTACGACTGATGAATCCAAATTCCCTGCTGTAGCTTTAGGGAGGGAAAATCAAAAGCCTGCCTTAATGGTGTAGAATTGCCCTTCACTAAAGGAAGCAATCATCCTCTATGCTAATTAATGAACATTTATCTCATTCAGGGCTGCCAGAAGGATTTTTTTTTTAGAGGATAAAAACAGCAAAACCAAACAAACAGAACCCCCAAACCCCAATTTATTCCGGTCTCTTTATCCTCTCTTCTGGCTGCCAATTCCTTTTCTCAGACACACTCAGCAGTCCCTGATTCACTTTCTTTTCATTGTTCTGTGAATATATATTGATGATGGCTCTAAGTGAAGCCTTTGAGATGAAGATGAGCCATAGTTTCTATCTCTCTTCAGTGTGTCAAAAAGGCTGCTAGCAAGATGAAGTCAAGCAGATAAGAAGTATTAGGAGGAAACTGAATGGAATCTGTTGGTGAAAACTACCAGTAAGTTACAAGAAATGGCAGCTGACTGAGGCAAGAAAGACCTTGCCTCAGGAGCTCAAGGAGCCTGAAAGAAAAAAGATATTTCGATCTGATACAGTAAAACAAGTGGGAGGATTCTGTTGAACTTTCATCACGAGTCCTGGCAAAACTTCCAATGACAGACATATTCCAGACAATATAAGAAAGGTTCAAATTTCCCCATAATGTAGACATAGTTATGTAACCATGAAAAATGATTCAATTAACTTTTCTTAAAACATTCATCTGTCAGTTGTATGCATGCTTATGCCATATGAACATATGTATGTATTTAACACTTAAGGCCTATTGTTACTCTTTTTAGTAAATTTTTCTTTAAAGGTGACACCTTGTAGTGTTTTATATGGGTAAAGTTCTAGAGTCCTATTCATGTAAGGTCAGACTGGATTCTGTCCAAAGGACTAGAATGAGTTAGATTTAGAAGAGAATTTTGATAAGAAAAATAAGAAGGTGAGAGAAAAATTTTGACTTTTTTAGCTGCAAATTTATTTCAGTTTTTGGTTTCAAAATCTTGATTTTGTTACAGAGTCAATTAATTCTCAGAAAGATGACAAAAAAAGATTGTAATAAATTTTGTGCTTCATCTTTTATTCTTTTTTTTAGTTTTGAAAAATAAAATGAGAAGCAAAATGTGCTATGAGCAAAGGAATAAATTAAATCTTATTTTCTAGGCATCTGTGTCTCTCAACATAACTTCAACAGTCGACATTTTTTCTTGCCTTCAACTATTCTACAGTAACTTCTCTGATTCTTTCCATCACAGCTCCGTTAACCATGCCTGCAAATCCCACAGTTACCTTTTGTATCATCAGATCCTCATCTGGGAAAGAGGTCAGGCGTACTGCTATTGCTTTTGGTGATCCAAAGTTCCAAGCAGAATTTGTGAACTTGGTCTAAATTTTTTTTAAATCATAGAATCCATCATCTGCACCCATCTCAACACTTTTGTATGAAAAGGAACAGAATATCCATGACACTGGAACCCTTCATGTACCTTTTGTTAAGGACTGAGTAAAAGTTTCAAAACTTACAAGGTAGGAGTAATAGATGGAAAAACAGACTCTGGAACTACCAAGAGAATCACCTTCAAATTAGCTCTTCCCCACAAATGGAATATTAATCTAAATAACATGAACTCTATAGTTTTAATGAGAAACTTTTTTCTCAAAAATTATTGTATTCCTGAAAGAAGAAAACACATGAACTTTAAAAGTACATTTGGAACAAACTTTTGAAAAAGTTGATAGATGTTTGAACATGGGTTGTTATGAAAACTTTGCATTTAAGAAAAAATTATATAAAATATAAATAGTCATTAATACATTTAGGAGGGGAAAAGGAAAATAACATTTGCAAAATAACTTGCATGGCTCTCATTCTTATTCACATTCTCTTTCCTCAGTGGAGAGAATCACTGAGCATATATGAAATAGAAGTAATTGTGAGGGCCTTCAATTGAAACTGTCTTATTCTTTTTCTCCTGCAGGCTGGGTCAATATATTTATGCTTGAGAACTGTGTTCTACTGTTTGGGGACAAGTTACTCGCTTTGGGGTAAAACCATCTGGCCATCCATCATTATGTCAGCCTTTGGCTTTACTCAGCTGGTGACTATTTTCTTGCCTTGTTCAGGAGAGTGAGTTGACCTGTTCTTATAAGGTTTCGAGGGACTCCATCAGCTATTTTCTCTCTTGTATTATTAATGAACTCTGTAAGATTTTTTTACTGAAGACCTGAGTCTTCACCTACTAAATAGCCATACATTCATGGGGTTTCCTGCATATAAGTGTGACTTTTCCTTATATTTCTGTGTTCAGGTTTGTTTTTTTTTATTATCTATCCACAGTCTTTATTGCGACAGTGGCAACAAAAATATGCTTATAATGGAAGGTTCTTCTTATAAAGAGGAAGATTTTTTTATTATTTTCATCTACTGAATCAAATGAAGTAAGCTATCTCTTTGTACTAATTTACTATTTTTATTTGCTGTAAGTTAAAACAAAAAGATTTACAGATTTGATAATTTTGTTACAGAATTGTCTCATTACTTGGTGTTGCTGTGGTGAAATACTATCAAAAATTCTTTCAGTAAATTCTACTTTTTTAAAATTATTTTTCAAAATTATTTATGCTGTCACACTTCTGTACCTTTCTATCTACTGCCAGTTCATGGTACAAATGAAAAAAAAATTGAGACCATATAGTTATAGCTCCAAAAAAGGCAATATTTTTAGAACAAAAATTCACTTTTGTTTTAATTCATATATTATTTTTTATCTCAGAATTTAGCTTCAATCTCTCATCCTTAAACCAACTCAAAAACAGTATGTGAAATTCCATGCAAATCATCAAGGCTTTCCTCTATAAAAATAAAAATATTAGGCTTACAGTTTTTCTTTGGGGAAGAGAATTTATATTATTATGGCATAAATTGATAATGTTAACTTCATTGTTGATGCTGAAATGGAAATTTCTGCCTAACTTAATCCCAAGAAAGAGAAGTAAATATAGGGTGGGAATTTAACTTTAGATAAAATCTTATGTCTGATTTTCACTAACATTTTCCATAATGCCTCACACTACATGACTAGGTTTAAATACTCCAGACTTGGAAGGAATGTAATTTTGTAACTCTAATCTGTTTTCTGACTACATTGTGCATCAGCTACTAATGAAAATCAATACTGAAACTTAGCATATATAGCATGTTTTGCCAGTTCTTTTCCAAACAGTTCCACATTGTTTTACTGGAAGCAAATTTTACATATGAAGAAGAGATTAAATTTACTTTGCAGCAGTTAAAAATCTGGGAAGGTCAGAAGAAAAAATGTTCCGTCACTGAAAGTGGAGGAAACCATAGTGACCTTCATTATGTAATCATGCTGCACGTGCATGGTATCTAGTTCTGCAGTGCACATCCAAATGCTTTTTAATAAGAAAACATGAGCCTTGATAATTATGACAATTTTTAAAATATATAATTATGCTATCCAAAGGCTGAGGAAAAGACAGTTATTCTTGTTTCTTGTTTTAACTGTCATACCTTATTTTCTCTTTCTCTGTCTTGACAGTATTTTGCTAGCAGACTAAACACAGATTATTTGTCCTTTTCTTTTGCTCAGTTCTCAACCTCTGTATTATCTCTCATTCACAACTAGGTTGCTTGTCTCTGTATGTTTCTATTAGGATTCCAGCATCACTATGTAGTAAAGATTTTCATCCTATATTTTTGGACTTTTGCTCTTCATGTTCCCTTATAGATGAGAGAATATTGTAAAAACACATCAAGCCACCTCATTGTTATTGAGTCCCTCCAGAGAAGTTCTCCAGCAGTTGGTGTGCTAAGACAGTGGTCTGTCAGCAAGACTGGTGCTAATCATTTGTGCCATCTCATGATAATCACCTTAGCAGCACACCTTGGCAGGCAAATTTCATGGATCAATAATCAGGTTTTTTAAAAGTTTCATTTGTGCAACAGTTAAGTTAATGGAACTTCCAAGTCCATATAGAGAATACCATGATACAGATATGTGAGTGACAACCGTCACTTTAGAATCAGTGAGGAAACATCCAGCCAAGATTGAAGTTGCTAAATCGCTGACCCAATTTAAAACCTTTAAGTGGCAGTGGTTTATCCTAGTAAAGCTCAGACTTAAGGTCTAAAAGCCACAAATTTTTGTTCTGAGCTGGTGAGATTTTTATTTTCCTTAACTACTCCAGAACATAATGTCAAACATCAAATGTTTTTAAAACCTGAGTCAAAGTCATCTCTATTGTCAATAACATCTTCATTTTTATAAAGGAAAAAAAAAAAGTCATTCATTTTGTGTCTTTCTATAATGAGTGTTTTGGGCTAATGTGCGTGAGACTTTTATTTAGTATTTGTCTAAGCAATTTTGCTATTTTGCTGTTCTTAGAACTGCACTTTGGAGCTTCTGCATTGTGACACGAAATGTAACTTCACATTTAGCTTCAAAAACGAAATTAAGAACTTTTACAGTCTGATTACATTCTGAGATTTTGTGTAAATTTAATTTCCATGAATGAGATACTTGAAAAATACTTAAAACATCACTGTTGCAATCCATGAATTCTGGTAAATGCAAAACTCTTAAAAATCTTGGGGTTCCTCAGATTGTGTGAATAATATTTCATTTCATAGCCATCAGCTTTGTGTATGAATACATTCACCTTTCTAGCCCAACATGGACATTACTTAGTGCGTAGGAATGAAATGGATTGTTATTAGCTGTGAGTTTATCACTAGCTTTGTGTCTGCCTGCACAAATCACTTAACTTCTAGATATCTCTACATGCCATTAGAAAAAAACAAAATCAACTGGAATCTAAAAATTGAACAGAAAATAAATGGACATCAAGGCAAAGATGTCAGCTATTATGCCATGAAGATGTTCACTCTTTCTCTCTTCCTCAAAAAAAAATTGTGCATTCCGTGAAAAAAAAATAGTAATATCAGAAGATGTTTTCAACTCTCAGTTCTGGAACATTTAATCCCAAATTAAAGATCATATTAATGAAGGGAAATTGACCCCTGAAGCAAAGGGGAGATTTGAGCCTGCCTCTCTCATGTCTTGAATGGATTTTCAGATAGGGAGAGGGCTCATTCCTCCAGCTGGTATGTGAATATTTCTTTTGCTTGTCCCTGTCTGTCTTGACAAGGCTTTAAAAACATAATGTCTCAAAAATGCCAATACTGTTTGTTGAGTAAATGCCAAAATGAACTGGTTTTACATTTCTCTTACATAAATATTTGGATTCAGAGAAAAGTAATTACAAATTCAATCAAAATTATAACTCTCCTGCCAGAGGTGGGTTGCTAAATTCCACTTGTGACTTTCATGTTTTTAGCAGGTTTTATAAAAACTTCTTTAGAAACCTTGATGAAGTCCCTAGTCATATAGAAACTGATTTTATGATTGTTTTTAGTCTCATCTTTAGTTAATGAAATTTTCATTTGATTCCTAAACATTTAGACACAAAGTTTTCCCTTTGTTAAGTGCCTCAAAAATTCATTATCTGTAGACTGCATAAGACTTGCAGAGGTGTATTTACCACTAAAGAGTTTATTCTCTACTTTTTTTAAAAATAGTTTTGTTAGTGCATCTGGATAAGTTTTTTGAAAAACATCTGTGTTTACAGTTTTATTGTTTTTTGCTTGACTCAAACAAATATGTATCTATATGAATAGGTACGTCTTTATGCATTATGCATAAGCCTTATGGAACAATACATAATGCATAAAAACAAACACATTGAGTCTCATTCACTCCTTACTGTAGAAAACTTGTCTTTAAATCATATCATTAAAGTTTTGGTGATGTTTCCTTCATACTGGAATCAGATGCCACTTTTTAGGGAATTTTTTATAATGACACTTCAGAGAAGCTTTGGGGCAATTCTACAGCTGTTCTTATGATTATGTATAAAACTTAATTCTGTTTTTGTAAAAGACTGCAATGGAAACCAAAGGATTAATCACTTGTTACAAGAACAATTTCCTGTAATTCTAAGAATCTAACTTCTCTTCATTGTCATATACTGTAGTTTAAGCTTAAGTGAAGATGATGTGCTCTGTTGCTCAGAACGTGTCCACTTAGACAAAAAGAGAAAGTTAGCTGATGGTGCTAACTTTTATTTTTATCAGAAAAAGAAGATTGTGAGGGAGAGGTAGTCAATATTCTTCTACCTCACTTTAGCCTCTTTGAACAAGAAAGATCTCAAATATTTAAGCTTTAGTGGGATGAATGATGAACAATGGCATATGAAACAGTTGCATTACTATTTTATTTTGCTATTATCTTAATTCTCAATACCATTCATAAGTTTCATTAACTGAATATATGAAATAAATGATAATAAAATGTGTGACAACTCTGCAATTCAGTGATGGAGCCCATAAAATATTACAATTTAATATTCAAAAGTTAATGACAATGGAATGCACAGTATGGGAAGTTTGAGATTGCAAAGTAGGGAAGGACATGTAAATTGCCCAGCCACTAAAGCAGAGAAAACAGATAGAAATAATCAGAGTAACCCAGAAATATACACTGAGAAAGTTGTCATTTTTCATTATTATGCCTCTATTGCTATGACTAAGTGCTTTTAGTTCCGTATTTATAGACAGTTGCTTTACAAAAATGTGTGTGTGTATATATATATAGACAGACACAAAGGCAGACAGACACACACATATATATATATACACATACAAATATACACAAATGCTAAATCAGAATTCATACTTCAGAGATTTGTTGTCTACAGTCCAGATCATGCTGTGAACTTGGTATCATAAATCATGGTGCATCAGTGTGCATTTTCAAATAAATGAAAAAGAGATTCATCCACATAAAGATATGAGCCTTTGTGGAATCCCAGCACAAACAGGCCTTTGGCCCTGATCATGGGCCATCTAAAATGCATTTCTATCTCTTTGCCGTATTTGGTGATATTGGATCAATCTTATGTGCTGTATGTATGTTCAAGTGCAAGAACTGGAAACAAATGACACTTTAGAGGACACTGTGAGGTCAAGTAAATCATCAGACTAAGTTTTACATAACTTGAAACTGAATTATTTGGATCACTTTCATTTATCAAACCTAGTGGTGAAAACGTAAATAAGTCTCTACAGAAGGCTGCAATTCAAATGAGGCAGTCTCAGGCCAGAATGACTCAATCTAAAAATGAAAATATATACAGGCTGGAAGTGGTGAAACACATGTAGAGAAAGATCTAATGATACTTTTAGAAGTCAGAGAGAAATATATAAGAAACTTTTTTTTCTTGAATCTTGTTCATTTTTTTGAACATGTTTTTGGTTTTATTTATTTATTAAACAGTTGCATAACTGTGTTTTTGTTTTTCAAAAAATGCAATTTTGTAATTTTTCACTTCTGTGAACATTGTTAGAATGTATGAGTCATGTAAGACAAATAAAAGGCCAAAAAATGATAAAATAAAATAAAATAAAATAAAATAAAATAAAATAAAATAAAATAAAATAAAACAACAGAAATTAAATGAAATCACTTGCCTTTCAACAGTTTACACTGGACTAAAAAGGCTGAGGATCTGAGTTTGGTTGACTACTAAAAAAGGAATTGTGTGACTTTTCCTTTGTCCACAGCATGCAAAGCAGAATGCCTAAATTTTAAGATGAATTTCCCTCATTTTACCATCATGATAAATAAACTTCAGAATCCAATGTGCAGAGATAACAGTAGATGGGGATGTCCTCAATTTCTTTCCATACATGGGATCATCTTGTCATATGTTGTTTCTTTCTCAGCTGTCACACTTCCGGATTTCATGCAACCAGCTGAGGTACTTAGGGAACTTTAATTTCCAAGTCCTGGGCAGCCTGCCTACCCTTTCACACACTTAATAAAATCAGACAGAAAGAATTACAGACTTAAAAGGGGAAAGGAAAAAAAATGCTTATGGAAAAAGTAACATAAGGTTGTTATTCTAAAGAGGGTTCACATTTGTTTTCAATATGAAACTTGAATATAGCATGGAAAATTGAAACAGGTTTTTTTTGAGGGTTGCTCTAACACAAAAAAAATTAATAGAAAGTGTGATTCAGGATTGTAAGGAATACCTGGCATACAACAATTTAAATATTAATAATTTCTAAGCAATTTATTCTCTCTACTTGGTTGAATTTTCTTGGGGTAAAATAATTATATCTGCATTGTTTACCTGTTTGTTTTTTTTTTTAATTATAGGTGGAGGTTTTTTCATCCCCATATAAGAGGTAATGCCACTTTTATTTTATAAACTGCCTGTTTTTAAATGTTATCCAAACTGCTGAAGTAATCAGTAATGACAGGACATAAATGGAATATATGACTTCTTTAGCTTAGGTGAAACAGAACTCTGAAATGAGTCTTACAAAGAATTTGGAATTTTATTTGTTTATTTCCACTTAGATTTGCATGAGTAAGGTACAATAACAGACAGATTTAACTATATGCCAGATGCAAAGTAGAAGCCAACCCCATCCCTCTCAGAAATTATGATATGACAACTTTCATTAGTTCAGCACTTAACATGCAATGACTTTTGCTTTCTCCTGTACTTCTTGCCCTCTCTGGTGTACTGCACACTAAAATGGTTAATGCCTTGCTCATTAGTTTGATGCTGCATCCCTCCAATTTGCAAACAACCCTCTCCTGCCCTCAAGCTTTGGCATTAGGTTCTCAAGACTTCCTTGGAAATACTTCAGTCATTTTCAATACCTGTGATGAATAATATAAGCTGTATATAAGTCTCAAATGATATAACTGAGAAATTAGACATAAAGATTAGGATTCTTTTAGCAAGCATTATGGCTACATAGCAATCCAGATGCCTTATGTCCAAGGAAGCCAACTCCAAATCTCATGGAACAAGTAGAAACATAGACTGTTTAACTGCATGCCACAAATTAAAAATTCGCTTTTAACATTTTGTTTTCTTTTGTTCTCAAATAGACTGCTTCTACTTAAATTCAGCTTCACACTATTTTCTAGTGATGTAAATTTGGGCTTTTTGGATATTCTTGATGTTGAGTATGAAGAAGATACATTCAGTTCTACTGAAAAGACAAGTCTTCAGCATGGAAGGAATTGCTTCTGTTGCTACTGGAAACTCCTATATTCTTCAGTTCTTGCTCAAAGGACTTTCATATCTGGACCTATGGTAGAGAATAACAAGTCGTTATGATACATACATATACATATATATATACAAACTTGTCATGAAGTATCAAAGATGAAACATCAAAACACTGTCACTGAACTGATGCACCGAAGATGACCATTTCAGAACTCTTAGCAATTTGCAAAACTGTTTGGAAAGGTGAGAGGCTGGTCCTCTACATGCTTGGTCATTTGACTACTTGTGGAATTTAACATCAACGGAAGAAAGGCTTACAGGGAGAGAAAATGAACACTATTTCTGATTAAATATGCTTTCAGCAAGATACTGATCATTAAAGCTTGTCCACTTTTTTCAACCTTTATTATTTTATCCATCAAAAAAACCCACAACCAAACAAGCCTTTTTTTCTGCAAATGTTAACTTTCTTCTCCTTAAGCCATTACACTGTAATGACACCATGAAGCTACAAATAAAAACCTATGGTAAATCCCCATTAATAGGTAAAATTTAAAGTACTCAATACCACCAATAATAATGAAGGAAAGTCCTGATTATTTTATATTTGGGCCTGTCAGAAAAAGATTTCTCCCTATCACAAAGTAGAACTGGAAATATTCTTGCAAAAGCATTAGCAAAATCATGACAGATTAGTAAGCCACTTTTACTAAATATTTTAAATTTATTTTCTTTTTCTGTTTCTGAATTAGCTAATAGCATACAACAAATATATTTCCTACTTAAAAATTTTAATATTAAATTATGAGCATAACAGTTTTTCTGCAAGCAATTTATGTAACCACTTTTGAATAGATGCTTTTTTATTTAAATATTTTAATTTTTATATCTACTGTCTGGATTTCTCTGTCCATTTCTCATCTGAACAAGTATATATATATTTCCTGTCTTTAGTTCTCTATGTATTGTATTTGCCAGGATGATATTCACCATTTCTCCCACTTTAATCAGCCATAGATGGTGTTTGTGTATCAGCCATATAACATGCTGGAGAACTAACCCAAACTTGCAGATTTAATAACCTTTACACCTCTCTCTATGTATATAAAAGAATTAGAGAAAGTGTATTCTCATTGAAAGATTGTTGAAAAAACACTTGCTTAAAGACAGATATAAATTACTAGCAGAAATGTGCCTCTAATCATGAACATATGATCAGGGTGGCATCACTTCAGGGATCTTTGCAGCATGATCTATTACGCTGCATAAGAATAATTAACCAGGTAGGCATTGTCCCATGATAGGAACACGGAGAACTCCTTTGGATCCTGTAATGGACAGCAATATTGAGTTTATAGCTACCTACCTGTTCTGTCTTAGCAGTTTATATAAAACTTGTTTGACTTTTCAAAGGGATGTGTTCCTTGTTAGTCAAGTTGGCAGAATTTGTCTTTAAATCAGTGGTGGTCAATGAAAAGTAAAACTTAATCCTGTGGCATTGAAGTAAATGGTAACTTTTTCTTTATATGTAGCAGAAACAGGACCATGCTGTCTTGGGGTGATTCTATGACAATACTGTATTCCCCATCACCATGCACGCATGCTAATCGTATTTTGCTTTGAATATAATTTTTTTTTAACATTCACAACAGCTTAAAAGTATGAGATATATTCTTTTCTTTAAGTAGGCAATTCTTAAAACAAAACGGAACAAATATTTATGTCATCTCCTTCAGACTGAATTTAAGCTTCAATTGGGTATTTCTGTCCATTTTTCTCTTTCAAGAGGAAAGTTAGCTGGAAACTCTGGGATGATGACAGGTCCTTGACAGTAAGCCAGTGAGTTATGGTGACAAGAACTACTCTTAAGTGCCTTAATGGCGGATCATCCAAGGGGAAAAAGTTTAGGGCAGTAGTCTCTAGTGGGTACTTCAATTCACATCTGACCTATTGGATACTGGTAAATGTAGGTTATCATTGTTTAGAAGGTTGGCCAAACCCTCTCCAAACAATTGAAGTACTATTAGTGGGATATGATGTTATGAGTCAGAAATTATCTGCTCTTTCAAGAGGTGAAACCTTTACCTCTTTTTGTGTTGGTTTTTTTATCTTTTCTTTTCAAGCAATTTTAAAGGTGGATGACACACTTATTGCACCAATATTGCAACGAGAGAAGCCAGCTGAAAAATGTTGCAAAAAAGATTGCAAAGCTGCAGTTTTAAACATAATCTCAAACATTTAGACAAATAAATAAATAAAACAGCCAGCTGTATGTCAGCAGCTTAAAGTCTTGGCAGAAGAATAATTAAATGGTCAGCTGAGGAGATGTGTGGGTATTAGTTACATAAATCTTTGTATTGTATCCCTCCCTACATCTGGCTAAATCAGAATCCTCCTCTTTTATTTCACTTCTACACTGCCATATAGCATGGATTTTGGTCTCTATGCACAAGACCTGAAGGACCATTGCACCAAGAGTGAGATTAAGCAAACAAGAGGAAAGATTTCACTGTCTGGCTTAGTATGATTGTTGCAAGCTGTTTTCTAAACACATCGAAGAAGGATGCAGCAGTAGCATCTCCTGTAGTGCCATCTTCTAGACATTCTGATGGCGTACTGACTATGCAAATTAGGCTTTTCCAAAAATTATAGCTCTTTCTAAACATCAGTCCCACTTAACAGAGCTGACATTAATATTGTACATTTAGATTACAACATTGACAGCTAATAAATTTATCTCCAAACTATGCACTAAACAGAACTCACCCAGGACTGCAGTGCAGATACCATGTCTGCAATCATAGTATCAGAAGTACACACTCCTACTGACTGATCTGCCAAAGAACTTTGATTGGTATTTGTCTGTGGTGACAGCCTGTCACATTTGGTCTAGGAAGTCACTATCCACAGCCTAGTGATAACAGAGTTAAATGCAATAGGTCAGTTACACATATAAATTGTAAAATAAAATGTCAAAATAAATCAAAGCCCACTAAAGTTATGTGTTTCACAGTGGTTTTGTTCAGTAGCTGCAATACAGATCTCTACAAACAATTAAAGGAAACTCCAGGAAGCCTGTGAACTGATCCCTTAAGCAAAGCAGTTTCAGGAAACAGAATCTAGCACAAAAATTTTCCTGTGAGTCTCTGTCCTTTCAAATGATGCCACCACTGAATGGATGCCAAGTCATTAGTGAAACTGGTGTGTAGGAGACTCAGTGTACACTGGAAACCTATGAATTATATCAGCTAACCTGGTTCTGGTTGGGCTTTTGTCCAGAAAGGATATCTGGTTTGATTCCCTCTATCAGAACACAATAGACTAAAAAATAGTTTATGGAAAGTCAGTGTAATTGGGTATTTCAACTTTAAATTCACAGCTGTGCAGCTTTCTTTTATGCATGAACATAAAATTCTATGAGTGTGCAAAAACTGTGGACCAGAGTTGTCAGGTGTATAACTTACCTTATCATACCTTATTGTTTCTATAGTGGATGGTAATGTAGAATGTCTCTGGAAGACAGAGGTGGTCTAGGTGGTGCTTTCCAAATATATCTCCCATTTTCAGTTAAAAACTTAAAATCAAAACACTTTGGTAAACCCTGTTCTCTTATCCAAACCAATAAATTTGAGCTGGCATTGCTGTTTTTAGCTGAAAACTTGGGAGTTTTGAATATTTGATTCCAAAGATTCTCTTTAAACTGGCTAAAATATAGTCTGTAGAAAATGTTAACATTTCTCACAACAGTTAAGAGAGTAGATTGTAAACTCAGTTTCATACACTGAGATAGTTCTGGCAGATAATTTCAAGCACACCAGAAGGACTTTAGCCCTCTAATGAGACAGTATCTATTCTTGTGGATTGTGCAAACTGGACTGAGTTGCTCAGAAGGCTGTTGAGATGCAGAGTAATCTTTAAGCACAGATTCTTAAATATGCTGTAAAATAAAATTGTTACATATTAAAGCTATATATGTTAGGAATTTAGAGAGTATACACTGTTAGGAAGGAAAAAAAAAGTGACTGTTGGGGGTTTTTGCCATATTTTTTACTTTTGGGACAAAGATAGTTTCAGCATACTGCAATCATCATCTTCACCTCTGACCTTGAAGATGTAATTCTTCATACAGCAGCTCTAAACCCATAGCTCTGACAGCTGAGATGCTGATCTGTGACTGCATTTACAGCTGTTCTCAGTCGCCCTACATGCTGCTGGGCTATAGACTAGCGAAGCATTTTTCCATACATTTCCCTCTTTCTGCTAGTCCTATTTACTCTGCTAGGTTCTAGCTACGTCTGCACTTATTTAAATGCCACTCCTGAGATACCAGTACATGCAGCAAGCCTTTCCCTGGAAAAGGCTTAATATGCTGCAGAAATTCGCTCTTTAGCCAGGCTTGAATCCTGTGTCCCTGTGACTGGGAGTGCTCTACAGGGGACAAAAGTATGTTGATCTATCCTAGAAATCAAAGCCTTAAAGTATATTTGTAAGAAAATGAGAATATTTTTGACAGATAAATCTGTGGAAATGCAATCCTACCATTCCAGACAGCCATGGTGTGGGGATTCTGTCCAAGCCACTATTTCATAGGTGTGCATTAGAGGTTTGGGCTCTGTATCCTATATAGTAGCTATGAAATGCAGCTCCTGCTTTGAACTTAGACAAAAGTAGCCTGGAGAACATTAATAATGTGTAGCACATGTTAACACCTACATCCAATATATTTTTTCTGGACTGGAGTGTGGTACTATTGTCTTTCTCCCCTTCGTGTCTTTTTTCTGAACTCCCCTGCTGCAGCATTCGTAGGAAATCAGTTAATGAGTGGGTATCTCTGAAAAAGAAATCACTGTATGGGGCAATCTTCAAGCTAAATAACAGCTATACTTCTGTAGGTACACTCCATTCTGAACTAAACAAATGTGTTAAACAATGAACCTCAAAGTGACAACCAGTCTAAGAAACATATTTTCTGTATTAGTCCCTTGTGAAGTCTTTTTTTTTTAATTAATAAATGACCAAGATAAATATATGTTGTGTGTCTGTATGTGTATAAACATATATATTTTTATATATCTGTCTATCAAAGTTCTCATATGTGTTCCTTGCTGTGTAATAGATGCTATAAAATCCTACCTCTCCTTGGAGAGAGAGTTGAATGCATAGTGAGTGTGCAGAGACTGGCAGTGTTTTATGGAACCTGGCAAATGTAGGTGTAATAACAATAGTTGTGCCAAGATCCATATGTCAACATCCAAAATTTTTTGGCCAGACATTAAATCTTTTATAAGCTGGAGATAGTTATTACTCTTTAAAAAGACCCCTCAGTGACTATTAACAGATGTATTGTATTTATACAAGTTTATTTACCTTGTGTTATGGATATGAATGACAATATTTGTAAATAAATCAATAGTACAAAGAAGCTATATTAAATATTGAAAAAGAGACAGAAAAGACAGTGAAAATATCTCTCACATGAAATGATCTTCCTTTGAAATAAAATACTTACAGCTGTTTGTATTCATATCATAGCTGCACTCCCTCTTCCACAATAGTCTGTAGAGCCAGTGACATCATTGTCTTATTATGGGCACTGATTCTGGGCTGAAGTTTGTCATCCTGTCAACAGCAAGCGTGACCATTTGTGTGGCAAGGACATGTTAGGACACCTGGGACACATTTGTATATACAGCCTTTTCCTGCCGGCTGCCTGCCGGCTGCCTAAACTTAATCCCACCCACATTCCACTCCAAAGACCACAGTGGGAGAAGGACGAGAGAAAGACAGGGAAGGACATGGGGGTGGGGTTAAGAGGGAAAAGTGTTGATAAGAGATTACAGTGACTGGAATGTATAAATTCGATGTGGGGGACAGGAGAAACTGTTTAAGAGGAGTTAAGACATGATGTATGGGACAATCCTGATTTTACCTATGATTGCTTATATTCTTTTATATTTAAATAATTAAAATATTATAAAATAATATCTATTCATTATCTCTGTGTTGCTATCTCTTTGTATATACGTACATGTATGTGTCTACATTTATATAGACCAGAAAAGAGCTTAAATTGTTTCCAGAATAGGCCATGTATAAATGTACTTATAACTCTGTGAATTGTGTTCAAATGTCTGGGGAAAGTAAGGATAGTAACCATCATTCCTTGTTTTCAATAATTTTTACATATGCACTGCACATTTCACTCCTTGTTCATATGGAAAAGCTGTAACATATTTGACTTTCAGTTTTCAAGAACTGTCAGAAGCTTAGACTGATCTCTTTTTAAAAACATCTCCAGGAGTACTGTCCCTTCAAAACCATGCAGTGCAATATCAGCTTCAGGATTCATGCTATGAATTCAACATTACTAACTCTTTCAGATTCATAGTCTTCCTATAAGCTCCTCAATTCAAACTGACCCTTTAACCTGTGAATTCAAGTACAACTAATGCAGGAAAACAATATGCTCTGTGTTAGAGTGAGATATCACAAATCAGTCTATGTCAATCTACATTGGCAATAAAGAGGGCAGAAATGGAAACAACGACCTTGCATAAGAGTGTGACAAGATTTGCAATAAAAAATATCTTGATGTTTAGAAATGGATAACATTAGAGCAAAATGTGCAGTAATTCTTTTTATTTATGAATAAGCCACTCATGTAAAATCTACACCCTGTGGAGTAACTGTAGGTGCCTAATTGACTGCCTGTAAGCAAACCATTACAACTCTATTACTCCATCAGCTGCAGGGAGGACACAGTGGGAAAAAAACAACTTCTAAGTAAAGTTTTCACACCCCTGCCTTGTGGTGAACTCCTCAGCTGGTTTTAACATTCTAAATCCAGAGCATGTTTCTTCTCACAAACTCCCTATCTGTGTGGTGCTGGTATACACAGCATGCTCTGCTATGGCAATTGTGCCAGATAATTAGAAACAAATTTAGCCCTGGTGTAAGCATGAACACAGTTTCCAACAAAACCACTGCCTTTACTAAGAAAAATGTCACAGTAAGAAAGAAGTTCTGTGACACTCATATAAGTGTGAATGTGTCATCATACAACATCAACAGATCTCCAGCTCTTCTTGTTTATCTTTTTCTCCCTCTAGAAGTAACCTAAGAGTGATGACTGCAACAGAAGGTGGAAAAAATCTGGAAAGAAATAGGGCGGGAGTGATTAAATATAATATTTAAAAGTGTATTTTTCTTGGCATTGAACATTTTGTGGATAAAAAATCATACACATACTAATTTTTTAAGAACTATGGGAACAAAACTAAAGATAAAATCCTCTTAGAACAGTCACTCTATTCCTTGACATCAAAATTTAGACTGCTTCCTTCGGTTTTCCTCAGCTTAGCTACAGTTTCCTAGCTTCAAGCTACAGAAATGGATATATGTAGTACAAGAGAAAACAAAATACGGTTCACTCCCATCTTCTAATCTTATGGATATCTAAAAATATCTCTAAACCAAACTCAGTTTAAAGGTTTCTGATAGGCTGTGCAGGAAGTGCAGTGCCCTGTATGAAATGTCCCTCTGTGACCCAAGCAATATCCCAGAGATCCAGAAGATCACAGTGGAGATGCTCAGGAAATGCAGAGACAGCTGGCTTTTCTGAAAACTTTTTGAAACTTCCTTCTTCTGTTTGGATATGATATACCAAGAAAAAGGCCAGTTGAAACTCAAAAATGCAAAAATAAAATTGAATATGAATATGTATTTATTCACATGCATATAAATTTCTCTCTATATATAATTTTTTAACAGTTAAAAACTGTCTTAAAAACTCCAGGAAAATTTGGAACTGGCTTCACTTCAAGATTGAGGTAGTTTAAACAAGTTCTTGTTTCATCAAAAGGAGTCCATCTACGCCGTCATCTCTGTAGATTAATAGATTGTTGTCCACAAGCTACAAATTTGACCAGACATCAGTAGAAGCATGAAAAAGAACCTCATCAGAAATGGGGTCAGGGTTGATTCTTGTGCTTATGATGTGTCATGTCTTATTAAAACAAGGAACAAGGAGGACAGATCTGGTAGTCATCAGACTTTCATTTTCTTCATGTATCTGCATAGTTAGTATTCAACACCATTATGAGGGAGGCAGAAAATCACAAGTAATTACTGCTTGTGGGAACTCATTTAACAGGCATAACTCGATTGCTTGTAATCACATATTCTTGCCCTTGTTTGTCTCAACACCTGCTGTATTCTGTCTGCTGGACACCATCTCTATGAGCTGAGGGACCTGAGAGGATTCAGGTCTTTGAGATCCACATACTTGAGAGTTCTGCATGGCAAACCACTCAAGGTACTCTAATTGAACTTAAAGAAATTGCATGTCTTCAGCTTAGTCTTAAATAGAGTGCAAAGAAAAAATAAAATAAGAAAAGGGAAAAAGAGAAAAGAAAAAATGGCTGAGATTTTATGTGTTGAATGAGGAGGTTCAGTTTTTTTGGAAAGCAATTAGGCTGAGGAAACCTGTCAGTGGAGAGAATAAGTCGTTTCCTTTGCTGGTAAGGAGGTTTACAAGTATATCTGCATCTTTTTTACTACCTCAGTATCCATCTAGTTAGCCTTTAAGGATTTACCCTTTGTACTTACAGCCTTTTAAAAAGTTATAAAGATATTCATAAGAACCTCTGTAAGACCATGCTTAAGCAATGGGGAAAGACAAATATTTCTGCACTTTTTCCATACACTCTTTTCTCTCTTATGGGCTTCCTTCTTGTCAATAAATTTTTGTGAGATATCTCAGAAAAACAGAATTATGCAATTTACCCATTTAGACAGTGACAAACAATAAGAGAATGATGTAAAACATCTGAAAGAAAAACAAAAAAAAAAAAAACAAGCCACAAACGAAACAAAGAAGCAAACAAGAAACTCACAAGTTGTACAGAAACATCTCAAAACTGAATAGGCAGAACTTTTGGAGCTCGAGGACTAAAAATTATGGTGGTTTTTTCCTTAAATTTTCTGTATATCTTGCTATTTTGGGTAAAATCTAAGCTGATTTAAAACTTTTATCATGTTCCAGAAGACATAGTAAAAATAATTTTCTCAAATCAGACTTTTTATTGCTTCTCTGCTACACCACTTTGTTACACAATGCTAGTTAGATGCTCAAGAAGTAAAATTACCAAAACTCTTATGCAGAGACAATGTCCAAGCAGTCTAAGGTAGAATCTAAAACAGCACTTAAGCACCTATCATACACTCGAACTGTAATTTAAACATATCCAGAAGGGTGATCTAAAAAACTCTGTGTACTCACTTACATGTCTAAGGCATCTAAGTTTTCTAACTTGGTGTGTCGCTGCACACATCAAAATATGCCACCTTCTCAGCTGAATGAAATGCACATCCTCCACACCTAGTCCATCTGGGATCCAAAGCAGTGCCTCATGCTCAGTTTGCCAAGTGGCCCGGCGCAGTAGGTGTGCTCCCAGCTCACTTCACGCACAATGACAGCAGCAATGGCAGCACATTGCAGAGCTCCCACAGGCACTTCCATTCAAAAATAGGTCAGGAGAAGGCGGCAAGTACTTGCATAGCAAGACTGTTATGCAAAAGCTCTTTAGTAATATCACCTCCTCCTCCTCCTCCTCCTCCGTCTTCTCGCTGGCTATCTTCTGAAAGAGAAGCAGGAGAGAGCTGTCTGCTGACATTTCATATGACTCGCATATAGAAGTTCAGGCAAAGCATTTGCAAATCCTAGTTCCACAGAACCTAATTTGGACTATGGATAAGTGCCTAAATTCAGAAGAAACAAAATTTTAGATGCTTCCCTCCCTGACATTTTCAAATGTGTGGATTAGGCATCCACCATCAAATGTATTGGCTGATATGAATTATGTTTGAGGATTGCACTGGAAAATTTAGATGTCCCATGTTGTACTATGCATCTAATTTTGAGGCACTGAGTCAGGGAGCAGTCCTCCAGTACTTTTAAGATTTGAACCCTTAACCACATTTTTCAAAGTTCAAGATAAAGTGTATTGAACCTTGCCCTACAGATCAGGGTGTGCACAGTGCCTTTCTCTTCTGAATACCTAAAGAAAGGAAGCTAGGTCCTAGTGTTGTCAAATGGTCACCAAATAATTTGAAGAATGTAGAAACTGCTTTTCTACAGTTCCTTCAAAGAACTCCTGGTCAGAAATTAAAGGACATCACTAGCCTCAGAAAGAGCTCTATTTAGCAGACAAAATGTAGAAATAAAGGACCAGTCCTCTTCTATTCTAAATTCTGTGAGAGCTCTCTTCCTCCATCAGCTTCATCAGGAACAGAAAAGTCAAAGCACAAATAGTCTGTTTTGTTCATTTCATTCACAAAGATTACAATGAGCTTGACATCTCTGAAAAAGATTTCTCTTTTGCAAAGCTACCAGCAACTGAAGTAAACGATGAAGTGATAAGACAAACCAACAGTCATTTTATTTGTACAGATAGTTCAGGAAGTAACAGTCACATATAACAAGAAAAAATGAAATCCATAGTTAATATAATTTTCCTCATATCTAAGTAAATGTCCACTTTCTCTCACTTCCTTATAACCCTACAGGCTTGCACTCATCTTGCAATTTTTACTGTGATCTAACTTGGACTGTCACAGTCATGCAGATGTCCAAATCTGCACTCTTTGGAATACTGTTTTTGAAATGCAGGCAGTTGCAGTATTGTGACATTTTTGGAATGGGCTGAATTAATTTAATTACATCCATGAAATTTAGATTCTTCCAACCTTCTCTCTCAGATTTTCCTTGTGAATTATCTGTCAATGAGTACCAAGCCAGAATTACTGGGCTATGAATACATGGGTTCTAGTCCATGCCACTCATCTCATGCAGCTCCCTTTCAAAATACTATGTGCTATTTTCCCATTTTAATTCCTCTTCATAAATAAGATATTCACATTTTATGAATCAAAACTCTTGATAAAGATTGGTTCACAGCACCTACACATGAGTTTTGTTGCTTTGTGTTAAGGGTGCTGGAACAGTGAGATGGGATAACTCCCCATATGGTCACTCAGTGAGTTATAAGTTAAATCCAACACAAAATTTCCTTTTATGACCCTCGGACTAAACTTTCCTGCTCCTAAGGATGTCCTGCATTTCCAACATCTATTCTTGTAATATTCAAGGGGACAGACTTAACAACTTTATTTTTAATGAGAAGCCAATGTGGTCAGTAGGTATTAACTTGTACAAAAATATTTGTCAAGGTCCATGCTAAAGGCTCATTGACGCTGTCAAAGATGAAAAAAGCTTGCTGATTTGTGGGTTTGGTTCATTGGATTCTTTTTACTGTTAGATCTGTTTCTGCTCCTAAAGACATTGAGCAGGGTCCCTGGAGCCTTTTTTAAAGTATTTTGTGTGGATAAATGCCTATCATCTAAGTGCTGATAAATGAGGCCAGGTATATTTTAACAACCTTCAACGTGGAAGGTATTTGTGTACCACTCTTACACACAGTCAGTCACTGTGTATCTTGGCAAAGCAAGATCCGTTTCTGAGGAAAGAGAACTATTTCCATCTTTAATAAGTCATTCCAAGTTTCCTGTGATGTTATAAATAATCGGGCAAGCAGCCGGTTTTATTCTCCCTAATTTGATATGGCAGACTTGGAGAGCAGAAAAGTTCAGCCTCAACATAAGCTCTAGAGTTGGACTTTGACCAAAATTTCCCCCTTCCCTCCCATAATGAGATAAAGTTTATCATAAAACATGCTTACCAAGGCAGCTAAGACAGGGCTCAGGCTTCACATCTACTTCCTAGGAGCCCCTAGCCAGTCCTGCGTGCTGCATGCATGAGGTCACAGCATGCTGGGCTTGCTTGGGGGAGCTGGCAGCTAGGCTGACAGTCTTAGCTAATACACTTGTCATTTGGGAAAATAAAAAAGTGCTTGCAAAACACAGCTTAAATTAGATTGTGAGTAATTGGAAAAGGAAATATAAAGTCACACTGTTTTATATGCGTGTCGGGAAGGCAGTGAGGTGATGCATTGAGTACCTGGGTTACTGGCAAAGGTCAAGCACTCTCATGACAGACATCTTTTAAAAATTTTGAGGAGATACAACAATATCACAGAACTTTCAAGAGCTACACAATACAGAGACATGAGAACATGGCACAGCATATTTTTATGTGTAAAAGAAGGTCAATTGAAAGGACAAAGTCCTTCATAATTATAAGAGTGACAAGAGGAATTTATGATTATATTAGAACCTGAGAAAAGATTTTTTTCAAGTCTGCCTCTGCAAATGATGCTTGGCAACATTTTGGGAAAGTCATTGAAGCTGTTTATAATCGTCATTCAATTGCAAAAGAAGTTAAATAAATAACTCTATCTACATCTCAGAAATTCAGGAAGATTAATTAGATAATGCTATGGAAATTGCTTATAGGCACTCTATAATAATAATGCACACTAAAGCACTTCATTGATGTTCATTACTTTCAAATATAAGGCAAAGGGATTTTTTTTGTTGTTTTTTAAAAGCTTCAGGTCATATTTACAGATCAACTTCATTTCCAGAATGCAATCCAGATGTATCGTTATGGATTTTAAAATAAAATTATAGCTTTAAGGTAAAACATGCTAATAGGAAAATGAACTTGTTCTGATGAGTCATAACATAAAGCAATTTCCCTTTTAAAACAAAGCTGAAACCTTACTGTAGTCCCTTAACCCAGACGGTATTCTTTCAGAAGAGGTAACTTGGATCCAGCTTGGATCTTTTATGCTTCCTAAGACACTCTGCATTCTTAAAAAAAAAAAAACACTAAATGGGAATTAAGGATATTTTCCTAAAAGGCCTACTCCCAATTGTAAATCCTCCATTAGAAAATTAAGAAACTGTTAGCTGTTACACTTCCCTGTTATATATGTGACTTCTTAAGAAAACGTACCCAAGTACCTCATGTGCTCTCTCTTTCCTATCTCTGTCTTTCTATTCCTCAGAATCAACAGAACTTTCTCAGAGACAGAAAAGGTCTTCCTGGATAGTGATGTAATTTTCTCAAGTAGAATGAAGTAGAATGGAAAGACACAGAGAGTCTGAACAGTTTGTTTGGATAGTGAGGCAACCCTGTTGCCCTGTTGCCAACTGGAGCAGAACACTTTCTGCTTTTGCAAGAGCAGATCTGAGCAGCACAACCTGACTGCTTTCTGGAATGTGTAGACCTGAATCTGATTTCAACAAAGGTTGCTTCACACCACTCAGGTGGTGGAAATGAGTGTTAAAGTGAGCATAAATCATATTTATACCTACTACAAGGCTTCTTTATATGGCTAAGTCAGTGGAAAGTTGCTTTGGTGTAAATGCACTTTAGGCCCTCATACTTTTAATTTGGCATAAAAAAGGAAAGGAAAGAGAAAGAAAACCCTTTCAATGTCCCAAGTTAACGTTGGATAACAGCCATACTGTAACATAAGCTAAGATTTCAAAGGTGTCTCAGGAAACAGGTCTCTAACTTCCATTCACTTTTCAAGGGGGCTGAGTGACTCACTTCCTGAGACCTGTTTGAAACCTTATCCAGAACAATTACTCTGTCTGCATATAGATTGTTTTCTAATTACTGCCTAGTCTGACAGACCCACTGCCACAAAGAGTCTCCTTTGGGTCACGCAGTAGAACTCTTTGTTATCAGCATTGGAAAACTATACCTAGCAGTACATGTGTTCAAGTTATAGCTGACAAAGGTATTGTTTTTGCCTGTGGTGTCACTGTAGTGCCACCTCAGAGGAGGTAATCAGAATAAGGCTTGGCCTCTGCTCAAATGCTTAAATGGCAGGTTCCAAACAAAACAGCAGGTGTTAGTCATCCTGTAGGTCTCACTACTGCCTTTGAGTCAACAGTGAACCATTGCCCCACAATTTCAAATTCAGCCTGCAGCAGAATTACTCTGTGACCAACCCGTGACTGCAGGGTCAAGGATTTTTGATCCAGACTTACCATTGTTGTTGTTTTCGTCAAATGCCCGCAGCACTCACAAAAATTGAATCCCATTCTATTAAAGTACATGCCCATGGTTCCATTCTGAGAAAGCAGACTGCAGAGTCAGAAGAGAGCTCAAAAAGGAAATCACAACAAAGACTTAGTGTTGCTAGTTGCTAGTTAAGAATCAAGTACAACATCAGCTAAACTAACTTCAGGAAGCTGTTTTATTTCCCTCTACAGTCAGTGGAGAGAGACAGGTACTTGGAGAAGATGGTCTCTCTCTTCCCTGATATTATAGAAATAGAAGGGATTACTCCTCCTTGGAAGTTAAATTTTTCTGTCCTTTGACAAAAGAGATGTCTTTAACAATGAATTTATCTTAAACAACTCCAATGTCTGGCCTTAGAGCTGTAATTGCAACATCATCAAATTTATACATAATCTTAACATTGAGAAATCTTAATCGTTTAGCAGCTGATATTATGGTCTATACCTTTAAGAATATTATTCATTCATGATCCAGTCAACACATTGTGAAATTCATATATAGAGAGATGCAGGCACGTACACAAACATGCATATGTGTTGTATATTCAAACAATACCTGAAACTGTTAGCAATGTATAACAGCCAAAGGTCCTCTCAGGAAGGCAGAAAGCCAAACACACAATCTGATTAATGATGATGGATTTTATTGATTTTATTAGCAAACAAGTTCTCAAACAACTGTTCTTTGTTCTATGGATTCAAAAATCCCAGGACACTGAGCATCCAAGTATTTTCCAGCTTATGATGTGAGAAGCAAGGTCACTGAATGTACTGGATTTCTCACCCTTCAGTAAGTGATATTAGAAAACGTCTCTAGTCTTAGCCTTTGCCAGACTTTTGCAATACTAAATGTCAAATTCTTGGTATGGACAAGTTGATGTGGAACGTCTAAACTGCAATTCAGTCACCTGATTTTTAACCCTTGTTTTTTAAACCAGCCTGTGATGCTACTAAACTACAGACATTTTCCACACTTACAGTATACTGTTAACTATCTACATCTTTATTAAGGTATCATGGTATTGATTTGGATTTAATACAGCCTTTGCAATTACAAACTAAGACACCCAATATATATATCCAGGAAAAAACTTTTGGACAGTAACATGCAAATCTTACTTACTTGTAACCACCTAAGAATTAAGCTTCAGTTGTAAGCTGCCTGCACTCGGTCTCTATAATGGAAAAGAGAGACAGGCTCCTGAAGAAGGTGATTAATTAGTCAGGACCTTAAGAAAGAGGAGAAAGAATATGGAGGTGTCTAAATTTATTCAGTGACTATAAATGGAGTCTCAGTAAATAGCTTATACCTTTAGATGGCTACATTTAGGAATGATTACTCCCACTCCTAGTGACTGTTCAAAACTCCTCAGTAAATATTAGTCAAATCAAGAGTAAAGATTTTGTGTCTTAAAACTGAACATGAGACAAAAGCCTACAGTAGAAGTTGATTTTGCATATATAGAATTATTACAGAATTATAGAATTATAGAATTAATTATAGAATGCCTTATAGAATTATAGAATAATTTGGCTTGGAACAGTTGCTCAGAGCCCTGTCCAAATTGACCTTAAATGGTTCGAGGGATGAAGCATTTACCACCTTTCTGGGCTCTCTCTCTCTTCTCCCATATTGCATATACTGTAAATTGCATATATTGCAAGATTAAGGAGTGTGCACCAGGGATGTCCTATCCACTCATGCGTAGGGTATAATAGAAGGCTAGTTTGACCTCCATTTTCTCACGTGTAAATGCTTTTCAAATTAAACAAATATTTTAGGGCAAGCTGCTGTTTTCTGGATGTTCCCAATCTAAAGTATTTTAATATACCCAAATGTCTTCTTTAGAATGACTCCAGAAAATACATTGAGCAAAATTAAGATTCAAATACATAATCTTGACTTAAATGTCAAATCAGTCTTTCAGAGAGCAATAAGTGATTGGAATTTTATGATTTCTGTTGGCAATATATTTCTACACAGAAAGAAATGTCCCAATACAAAAATCTATTACTTTGAGGTTAACTGATCATCTGGCTTTTTAATCTGTTAAAATGTAAATTACTGGCTTCTCCGAGCTAGAATCTTGATTCTATTATTGTGGCCATAAACTACCACAACATTGACAATACATACAAAGGCAATCTAACCAGGTATTCGTAGCCTTCACTGCCTTGCCAGTAGTATGTGGTAGCAAATTTGGCAACTAGAAACAGGACTCTATCTGAAACAGGCAGTAGGATGTATCTCAGTGGTTTTTATTCTGCCAGATTAGTAGTTTGAACTCCTGAACTCCCCTGATTTGTACTCGGAGATACAAATAAAATCCATAAATAAACCCATGGATGAATTGCACCACTGCTCTGGTAAAGTCCAACTCTGTGGGACTCTCTGCTGTTCTTGTAATAGTTGTTCTTTAAAGCTGTCACACCATCAAGAAAAACAAAAAAAAAAACAAACAAAACAACAAAAAGCCAAGCAAATAAATAAACAAAAAAGTCTATCCTAAGGAGTAGACTTAATTACAATACTTGGAGCAGGAACTATACCCATAGTTTTTTAAAGTTAGAGGCCTTGGCCTGTGATTTGAGACCAAGTTCCACCTCTGTTAAGAACACAAACCAGAAGACACTTTTAAAAGTCCCCAGACACAATGTAGACAGCACAGCACTCCTAACCAACAGCCAGGCACGTGGCTCCAGCCGGCAGGTCTAATGAACGAGATTAGTACCTGTTTTATGAATTAAAATTTGAAGTAAAAAAATAGTGTTTCATTTTCTCAGCAACCTCAGTCTAATTATTAACAGCAGGTTCAGTTGGCAAATTTCAGTATTTTTCCTTCTTTCATTTGTAAGTGAAAGACTTCAGCCTCTTATTTATTTTCCTTTTCCTCTAATGCTCTTGTAGTTCTATGCCAGCTGGTTTTACTACTTTCTTTTTTCCCCTCTTTTATAAGGTTTCATTTTCCAGTAAAAGAAATATATAATGTATGAATTTCTGTAAAATCTCACACTTTCACATTTGTTTATCCCCATTGTTAGCAATCCAAAGTAGCCACATGTTCACAGCATGTTCTGTCTGGCAGGAACACCCATTGCTTAATTTCCTACCACCACCCTCACAATCCTGGCAAGCTCTGGTCAGTCAGATGCATTTGTTTTCCCTAATTGTCTGATGGCATTTTCAGAAATCCTTTTCTTTGAGAAATGAGTGATCACAGGAGACTTCTGCAGACATAAGAAAGACTGATAGTCAGTAGGCTGAAGGAGGTCAAAGAGTGTTGTTTGCTAGACTGTAATGAGCTTAAAGATGTCTTACTGTTATTAACTGTTATTTAAAGATCATATTAATCTAATATATTTTCTCCATCAATTCTCAAAGACATTGTTGCTCTCCAAAGTGAGATCTGAAGCTCAAAGGACATTGAACTGTCAGTAGCTTCATGGATCACTGACTTGTTAAGTCCACACACTCATTATTTGGAAGTTACAATTGCTAAGAGATGGAAAATAGAACACCTTTCGGAATTCAGTAAGTCCAATAATGCAATAAAGCATTACATACTAAAAACTTATTGCAGAAAATGTCTTCAGGGAAAAGTAATTTCAGAGAACCATAGAACTGTTCATCTCTAACTTCCTCTCATCCAGCTGTTCACCCAGAAGCTCCAAGTCCCTAAACTATGTCCCCAAGTGCCACATCCACCTGTCTGTTAAACACCTCCAGGGGTGGTGACTCCACTTCCCTATTCCAGTGAATGATTCCCCTCTATTTTGAAGCAACTTTTCCTAATATCGAATTTAAACCTCCCCTTCTGCCATTTGATAACTTCCACTTGCCCCATCACTTGTTACTTGAGAGAAGAAGCCAACTCTCACCCCCAGGGATGGTACACCACCGCCTCCCTGGGCAGCCTGTTCCAATAACTGCTCATCCTTTCTGTGAAGGACTTCTTCCTAATGGCCAACCTGAACCTTCCCTGGTACAGCTTGAGGTCATTTCCTCTTGTCTTGTCACTGGTTGCCTGGCAGAAGAGGCCAACCCACACCTGGCTACAGCCTCCTTTCAGGCAGTTGTAGAGAGTGATAAGGTTTCCCCTGAGCCTCCTTTTCTCCAGGCTAAACAACCCCAGCTCTCAGCTGCTCCTCATAAGACTTGTCCTCCAAAGCCTTCCTCATCTCTGTTGCCCTTCTCTGGACACACCCCAGCACCTGAATGTCCTTGTTGTGAGGGGCCCAAAACTGACTACAGGTTTTGAGTGCTGGCCTCACCAGTGCTGAGCACAACAGGCAATTTCCCCTCATTTTATATTATCCCTCCCAAATTTCAGTGGGAATCTACGTGGCAGAAGGGATTCAATTAATACTACCACAGAGACAATTATCAGTTCTTTTTCTAGAAATACTCTCTATGTTGTCACCATACAGTTTAATGACTAAATACCTTGAAGTGGGACAGTCTGAGGGGTTAAACAATTCGTAGAACTGGTTGGAAGTCTGAAAAACCTCTAGTGCTGTAGATTCAGTTTTATTTTGGTACACAGATTCTTTCATTTTAATGAAAGGTTTCATTTGTCTGTTGCAGAATTACTTCATAAGAGAAGATTTGCACAGTGCAGAGAATTTCCTTTTTTTTTAAAATGGGGACACAATAGAAAAGAGAACCAAACCCATCCCTTCCAGGGTGAGTTTGTTAACTGATTTTATCCTGTCTTGAAAGAGCCATCTCCATTTGGATAAATGTACTACTCTAAGAATGCCAAAAGGGAATTAATTGATATTCCGTGACTTGCCATAATGTTTTTCCTATTGTTCATTTGCCAGTGGATACCTAAATTGTGCATAAAATTTTTCTTTTTTTTTTTTCCCTTGGAGCTCTTGCCCTTTGTATTTAGACAAGCAAAACAGAATCAAAGCTGAACTGATTCTTCAGGAGAAGAAGAATGATTCTTTCCATCAGCTTTTGTATTTTGTATTATTTCTTTTTTTATCTTGGAATAGGTAAAATAGCATATTTTGCAAATTGTAGGGCAGACAGTTCATATCAAAAGATATGTGTTGCTTATAAAAGCTTTCTCAATTCAACACATTTTTCTAAACTTCACTACAAAATGAATAAAAACTCACATTTAATTATCGTACATGGGTACAGGCAACCAGTGACTTAGAAGCATGGTGAGATTAAATATATGGAAATTGATTCGATCTACTTCTACTACAAGTTGCTACCTTTTGTTTATATCTAAAATCTTAATTTCCTGGCTTCAATCTTTATCATGATATTATTTGGGCAGTATTTTCCTCTCTGGTCTAACCTACACTATGTGATCCTGACCAGCTTAAACTGTTCCCTCCCACACCCCAATTTTATGTCACCTACTGCAAACTTTGTGACAGTTACCCAAAATAGCTACACAATATTGTAGAGTAAAAAATAGAGAGACATTGGAATGTGTTATATGTTGGGGTTTGAACTTGAAATTACTTCAAATTTTGCTCTTCACAAATATTGACACAGTCATGCACAAACAGAGTCAGGGCTTAAGCTTAAATAGTGAGCAAGTGCAGTCTAACACTGATGACTAGTTATTACAGACAATCAAGTTTTTCAAAGAGAGGGATGTCTAACCTAAGTTACAGCACTTGCACTACAATCCCTATGTTGCTAATAAAATCATGTGTGGTGGCTAAGTGTGCCCATCTGCCCTGTCCATCAAATGTGACACAAACAGAAAAATGTCTATTAATTCTACGTGTGATACTGAGGAACATGGAGGACTTCTCTGAGTATGATGGTTCATACTTAGTCATCTTTCAGCCATTGGTTATTTGAAATTATATTAGAAAATTACATAGACTTCTGGTTCCAGCCAGAGCTCAAGACAAAAATCTCTGTAAATATTATCTATTGAGTTCCTTGCTCAGACTCACATACCATACAAAAATCAATTATTAAAAGAAAAAAACAAAACAAAACAGAAAACCAAAACCATTATGAAAGCAGGTTTTTGGATGAAAACAGATCACATCTTGAGCAATTTCTGTGTACTTTTTAGGTCCCAATCCTAACACTCTTTTCTTTGCATTTAAATTTAATTTATTTGGTACTTTAATATTTTATAGATATGGTTTGTGACTAGGTGGGATTAGGGGTGTTGTCTAATAATGCTCAGGGTTATTTTAATGGAAACTTCATATTTTCTTAATTCTGCTAAGATGTCAAGAGGCTCTGAGGTCTGGACACCTATAAATTAGAATTCGTTGAGATGATGATGATCACTAAAAATATTGTGTTAAGCCTCAGGTCATGGCTGTAATATAAAGTTTGAGTAGAAAGGAAATCAATCTTTTATATTGCCATCATTTGCAATATGACAGATATGAACAAACTTTTTCATGTACAGGAAGAAAAATAGTATTTTTCACTTAAACAAAATTTCCAGTCTGGTTATCTCAAAGCATAACATTATCATGGAATAAATAATTTAAGGAAGGTCTTCAAGTCTTGATCAAGAGTAGAATCTACAGTCAAATTTTTGTTTAAGCCCCCAAATTGAATTGTGAGTAGTATTAAAAAGGAAGGGTTTATGATGTTTATTTAATGTTTTATTTGCCTCTTACTCTCTCTGTTGTTTTATAGTAAACAAATGTCCCCTTTTTCCACCTGGAAGAAAACCAACAGGAAACACTGGAAATTAAAGAAAACTATAAAGAATATAATTATGAATAACAACAAGAAAGTGCTTTGTGTAAGGAGTGTTTTGTCAATGAATAAAAAAAAAATTGTCTGAGTTTTCTCATTAAGTTTACCTAACATATGTAATTATTATGGTTGGTAACACATGGTATTCACAAATCAATTCAGTCTTGAAAATGTGTTTTTGCAGTGGGTGGCTATTTTTTTGTGCAGTGTGAAAGATTTTATTCTTAACTGTATTCAAAGTCTATCAACAATACAGCTGGGTTTTCCCTGTTCTTCTCAGGAACCATAACCCCAGCTCATACAATATTGTATTGCTCCGGTGACTTTACCAGAGCCGTGCCAAATTACTCCAGCTGGGTGCTGGGACCCTCTTAGTGAAAGGAAACCATTGTCATTACAAATCTGTAGTCTCAGCACTGAGGAAGATTTCATAACCATTTTGTTTTTTAGATTAAGAGCTACAAACATTGTTACGAAGACATTCTCATCTAGGAAAGGTGTTCTGTAATTCATCTGATAATTTAACGTAACAATTGTTCTAGCATGACTAGTGGTGCATAATTTATTTTTTTAGAAATAAGAATGCTCTATTGATTTAAGTCAGTACATTTACAGGACAGATGCCAAAAACTGTCCATGTTCAACACACTTGAATCACTGCAATTCATATCTGAATTTACTCAAGACGAATGAAGTTTTCTATTGTTAGAGTAGGAATACAAATTTATCACTGGAGAAAAAAAGCTGCATATTTGAAAATTGAAATGGTAGTCATTTAGACCAAATAATCTAGCTCAAGTTATATTCATGTTTGCTTGCCATGCACACGTTGAAGCACAGTGCTTTTACTGCTGGGATCTTATATAAAGAAAAGAAAAAAATATCCCACATTATTATAACATAAAATGAGTAAATAAAATTCAAATGTGTATTTGTAAAAAAACTCGTATTATATGTCGGATATGTCGGAATACTCCTAGCAGTCTTGGCCCTCTCTATTATGCAGGAGAATGAGTCAGGTGGGGTTGCAAAACAGTTGCTGCAAGCTGAGCTAGAGTGAGCTACTTCTGTGAAATTTATCTCAGACACAATTTTATTCCATAAAATGCATGAATGTGCTTTCTATACTTTAATTGGAAGTTAGGTTTTCTCCTGCTTATTGCATAATTGGAGTATAAATATTTGGCTCTTGGAGGAAAACACAATACTAAGAAAATCCAACTCCCTGAATTTTTAAAGCAGGATGTACAAGTAAGTAGACACTCTTACCGTTCCTCTTTTCAATCTGCAATCTCTAACAGTCTGTTTTCCTCTTCACCAGTTTACTGCGTCTTGACTTTTAACCTTTTATTCCTCTCAACCTCTTTATAAGAAAAATAAAGTGCATGTTCACACCCAATTCCCACTAATGTCTGTCTGTGTTTATTGTGTTAACATAGATATGGCTGGCAGCAGTCAGGTCGAGATGCATCTTGTAAACGTGTATACTCCCATAAGCTCAGAAAATATAACCAGGAAAAAAATCCGTTTAAGTAAAGTACAAATAGAAATAAATGGACATTTTAAAACTGAACTGTAAAAGTGTACAGCCTTTACATTTTCCTCTTCCAGTTTTTTGAATTGGGAATTGCTGAGATTAGCAGTAGAAAGGAAGTTTGCCAAAAAGATTTTAATAGTATATAAAACTACATAAAAGCACTGATAATTAATCAAGAGCCATTGTCTGAACCAGTCAGCATATCCTTCAGCCTACATACATCTTTTTGTGCAGATAATACTTCAGGGACATGGGGAACCCTACCTGTCAAGCTAACCTGACACAATTTTAGTTTCTACAGGCTTTCCTCTCAGAAAAATAATTGTAGGATCATTACTCCTAAATGATAGGATGATTCAGGTCTGAAAAGACTTAAGCATGCCTCAAGTCCAACTGTGGCTCAGAACAGAGTCAGCTTTAAGGACAGAGAAAGTTGTCAAGGCTTTGTCCAGTCAGGTCTTGAAAACTCTTGAGGAAAGAGGTCAGTCAACCTCTCTGGGTAACCTGCTCCAGAGCCTGACAGTCCTCCTGGTGAAACAGATTTTCCTTTAATGTTAAGGGATCTGAATCCATTGGATATTAAAACTCAGAGCATTTCTTCCCCAGAGTTTCTAAAAACACACACACTCAACCACAGACACAAAAATGCAGAAAATCACACAAAGGGTACATATGGCCAGCTGTAAGACTAGCACAAGCGTACATACACACAGGACCCTCAGCTAGAAAAGTACCCAGGGTCAGAGGTTTATGAGAAGACAGGACAAATTGTGGGGATCATGCACAGGGCTTGGCCAGACAAGGATACTCAGCAGCAGCCTGTTTACATGTGGTCCTCCCTCCCTCCTGCCATTTTCATTTACCCACTGTTTCTTCCTGATCCTCCTTAATCCCTTCATTTTCCTGTTCTTGGCCCTTCCTGTAAACAATATGTTTTTCACAGTTGCAGAAGCCCCCTCATATATTCCATGAGATGTTTGTCAATTCTCATGAGAGCCACGGTTGTCTTGTTTCCCCTCATTTTACCAGTTATAAAGAGCTGTATGAACCTCCTCAAGCCTTTTGATAGTTTCCTCAGTAGCGTGAAAGCTCTGGGCCTTTCTGGTTTTGCTGCTATCTACTGTTCCTGAGAAGCTGAGTCTGGATGTTTAATGTATTACTTCCTCTGTCTCTATTCCCAAACTGAATGCCCTTATATTCCACATATCCTTATATTTCTATCCAGGCACAAGCTTTCCTGTTTCTATTTATGCTGTGTTGCACCTTCCTGTCTCACGCCATTGTGTGTCTCCACTTTCTTGATAGATATTTCTCTTACATACTGGGATCTGATTTTGAGTCCTGCCAAAGACAGTTTCTCCTCCAGGGTGAGTCATGGACCTTCAGCCTCTTCTCACAGGGCAATTCTTCTGGTCATCTTGATAGCCTCTGATCCATTTCTTGAAGTTTATCAATGACTTCCTTGTGTCTGGGATACCTAAAAATGTGCACAGTATTTTCAGCATGGTCTGACAAGTGCTGAGTAGACGAGAATAATCCCTTTGCTCAGTCAGCCGTGCTTTTGGCCAAGGATGTTGTTGGCCATCCTTGCTGCCAGGGTGCACTGCTGGCTCACATTCACACACTGTCTATCAAGAGAACTACGTATCACTTTTAGCCAAGCTTCTACCTCAGACAAGCCTCAGCCTGTATAATTGTTCTTCCTTTACATAGCCAGGATTTTGCCTTTGACCTTGTTTAACTTAATAAGGTTCTTCTCAGCTCTTTTCTTGATGATTGTAGGTCCCCTTGGATGGCAGTCTTTAATTTACACTTTATCAACTGGCTTCCCAGTCATGGTCTCTGGATCTTAAAAGTGGGATCTAATAGCTGCAACAGATATAAAAGGACAGTAATGTGGAGTTTTTTAAGAGCATTGCTCTTTTGGAACCACTCTATCACCCTCTTCCTTTCCAGATTGCAAGTAGCAAATGCATAGCTAGATGAGTTAGCTGACGAGATGATGGCTCCTGAGATGCACTGTTCTTTCACTGCCTGGGACAAGAACTTCTATGGTGTTTGAATAAAACCAAACCAAATCAATATGAAAAAACCACACTCCCAGAAAAAAAAAACAAATAAACAAACAAACACATGAGTAAATTAGTCTAGAAATGCAGTTCCCTAATCATGTTCATTGAATGCATCCCCCTCTGTTTCTTTTCTACTTGTAGTGTTCTGAAGGTTATTTTTCTGGAGGCTTTCTTTACAAAATGTGGCCTAAAATCTGGCAATCAGGGTTACTATGCTGTATTAGCTTTCTAAAAGCATAATGATTGGGAAATCAATGACTAATTATATTTCATTATATTGAGAATATCTATTGTTAATCTATTACAGCTTTTACTGCAAGGTAACAACAGGAAGGAAGTATATAACAGACAGTAAAGAGACCTCTAGGACAGCAATCATTAAATTTTAAGAATTGTTAAATAACTGTACAGAAGAACATGTAATTTAGATGTTCTGAAACAGTAATTCTGATCTTCGGTTCTCAGATGGACAAAACTCGCTGTGACTTCAGGAGAAAATTGAAGACATAATGCTTAGAACATTTTGTTTTGATGAAAAAATCAAAGAGAAAACATGCTTAAAAGTACTATGTGTGCTGGCATGGAAACCAGAATGATTAATCACAAAAAAGTGAGGATGAGACAGCACAACTGTCAACTTCTCCTAAAATATACCATCAGAATATAAGGCCAAAATTACACCCAAAAAAATTATGTTAAAAGTACTGAATATGCAATAAAAATGCCTCTAGAGAGGTTACTATATATGAAGAAAGTGACATACAGTATCTTTCAGCAATTCTATCTCTTAAGATCATCATAAAAGTCCTATTGACTCATCTTATCTGGGTTGATATTTTAGAGAAATTAACCAAGTGATCCTTTAAAGACAATTATTTAGACAATTAATTTGACAACTAATAATTTTGGCTATATGAGAGACAAATCATAAAGGGGATGTCCATGGAGTATTGCTGCTAACTCTCTGAGAGATAAAAGGCTTTGTGAGTGAGTATTTAGTAAGGGTTCCTCTTGGCTTTCTATTGATGTTGGATAATCCCTTGGTTATCTTAAAGTAATCTCAGGAATCTGAGGTTTAAGGAATTTGACAGGTATGTTGAAGGCCAAATTCCCTTCTTCCCGTGTAGCTGATAGATAATATAAAAGCCAAACAGTGCTTGGATTAAAGAGCACATGGACTACTTCTGCCTACATCCCAGAGATAAGAGCGTGGCTTGGCTCTGCACAGAAGGATGTGTGCTGTGTAACACAGCACTGTGCCGGGAGGACTCTCCCAGTGTGCAGGCCTTTCCACCAAGAGCGTCATCTTCCACAATTTCCTAGTAAACGTCAGGGCTGGTATAATGCATGGCTTAATGGATTAATTGTCTAAAATCACTTCATGAGCCGTCAGTCTAGGCTGAAAAGGTAATCTCCTGCTCTTTTTTGGCCGCCTCAGCCTCATTCCTGTTTCTTCCCTTCTGGTGAGTCCAATGTAATTGTGATATCCTCATGTACTGCAAGTTTAATCAGATTCAAAATCCAAGTGTTTCAAGTGAGGAAGTGCAATAACTGGTGGAATAGGGCAGAATGATGGCATTACTGCGGTAGTGTTGGATTATAATTCTATACTTAAGGATTTACTCAACTCTGCCTGAATACAACAAGAATATTTAATTTAATTTTATAATCATTTGCCTGAATTTTTTCCTTATATAAGGTTTTTTGACATTTGGAGTTTTGTTTTGTTGTTTGTTTGGTTGGTTTCTTTGGGGTTTTTTTAAAGTTTTAATAGCCAGTGACTGCAGATTTTACCTAAAAGCTTTTTACAGCTATATGGCCTGTAATCTTTTTTTTCCTAGTAAGGGTGAAGGGTCAATTCATTAAGTTTTGGTAGGAATGGTAAAATTGCATCTGGATCTTCAGATATAAGATGAAATTCAGGGTCTTCAGTTGCATGTCTCCTGTGATCAAGCAGCAGACCCTACAGGAAACTGGAGAAAAGAAAAAACAAAACCAAACATGGAGGTGTCTAAAAGAGAAATGCCATAATTTCTTCCATTATTTTTAGTGTCTTGATGTGCAATCAGCACTAAATTATTTTGTTTCTAAGATTCTCTATCTGTAAAACTGAGAAGTCTCCATAAATACCTCTTTGTCTGTGTGTAAAGATTGATTGGTGTATTAAAAATAGAAAAAAGCTCTTTGAAGTACTTACACTCCATAGATAATGTGCATTACTTTTCGGGATTTTATTTTTTCTTTTTGTTATGGTTTGGATTGATTTTTTTTGGTTTTATTTTTCCAAAGAACATGCTTGCCTTTGCTGCTATGTTCCAGGATTATCTGTGTCATGCAGAAACTGCATGGCTTTCCTTTTGACATCCTGTATCAGCACAGCAAATTGTTTCATTAAGTGCCACTTGTTCTGTAAGTGCAACAAAATTAAAGCTGAAGAAGATGAATCATATATGAGGGCAGGGATCAAGGAGCTGTTTATTTTACAAATGTCTCTAATAGGCATATTTCTTCTTTAAATCAAGGAAATATTTGACTCATATCAATGGAAGCATCAGTATCATAAAAGGGCATCTGTACTTTTGAAGACTTTGTGTGTATAATTAATTTTCAAAGAAATTTCATCACTTCTTCATGCATTACTTCTGCATTAAAATACTTCTTAAGTGTCAGCGATTTGTAACTCTAGTTGTCAAGGGTATGATTCACAAATGTGAATTATTTTAAAGGCAAAAAGATAGAAAGAAGGGTCAAGGAACTGCTTATCTGCAGTTCAAGAAAACTTGGTAAGACTGTTTTAAATTATCCAGCAAGCCTTATAATCTAAGCAAAAGTCAGCAAGCTAAATTTGAAAAGATATTAAATAAAATCACTAAGTGCTATGTCTTTTTTATATTTATTTGAATTCACAGAATATCTAGTATGATCATCATTCTGTGAATTCATAGGTACGTTATACAGGAAATCTGTAAGAGTGCATTCATAATGACTCTAAATGGACACGTTTGTGTATTTATAGACCATGCCTATCTTGGCTGATGTAGTAAAGTGAGTCAAGGTAATGACTACTGAATCATAATCATCTGCTTTGGAAGTCATTCTGGCCACTTCAGCATACCTCATAATGTATGGATATGTTAGAAGTTAAATTTGCATTAGATACATATTATGGCTCAAGAAGAAAGATGGTGAAAGAAAGACATTTTTCTTTAAGCTTTACACCCTGTTTAGACTTGCAGCATCAGTGGCCACTTGTCTTTCAAGTTAACAATTTCTTTGGCTTATCTTACCCTAAATTTTTTCCACGTTAGTGCAGGTAGGAATTAATTTCTGAATATATCAAATGGTCAAAATTCTTTGAAAGTTTTAGGGAATGTTCATTATTTTGCTCTTTACTTTGCAAAAGACTACAGTAGGCACTTCTTTAATACTGTTCACTGTATTTGGAATAATAGAAAGCTCCCATAAATGTTCCCCTCACAGCATGGTGCTTCCTCTGGATGCATTCTGTCTAGGTGCTTGGAGTGATGACTCAAGAGAGCAGATGTTTTTCATACAAACCTCACTGAGCTGACTCGTCACTGAATTGTCCATTGTGGTAGATCTCCTTGGGAGTGCATCACAGAATGATTTTGATAGTAAGGAGCATCTTGCTGTACCTGTGATCCAAGCTCTTTTTCAAAGCAGGTACAACAGGGAAGAAGATCTGCCTTTAGAGTTAGATCATGGTCCACACACAGCTTAACATGCCTTCCAAAGGAAAGCATGGTACGTGGATACACACTCAGGTCTCACAAATACACAGATGAGTTGTGAGTCCACAGGCATACAGGCATTAAGAGGGTAGGGACATTGGTCAACTCAGTGGCTTGTGGCATAAATTAATTTTTTATGCTGTTACTGATCCATGGTTTTACATTACACACAAGAATATGATATATAGTAAAATGTACTGACTTTTTCTCAATCAAGGTGTGTGCTTGTCATTATCAGGGTGAAGAAACATAAAGGAGAGCTTGTCACTAACTTTAGAGAATTTATTGCACAAAAGTTGAAAAGCATATGAAATCCGTTCCTAATTTATAACAATACAAATAAATGAGAAAAAAAAAAGAGAACAGAGGTCTGGATGAGAGTATCTAGGAGGATATTTAGTGCAGTCAATTCTAAGATATGACATTTCTTTCATTCCACTGCCTCTGTACTACCAGGAGTTTAATATCTGTGTGCAGCTCCAATGAACAAAATTTATTGCAATTAGCCACAATGGTAGCTGTGATTAATAAAAGAAAAATGCCAGAAAAACTGAGCTGAGTACGTTGAAAATTCCGCCTATAATGTTTTGGTAATAACAATGCCTACCTGTAAACTTAAAACCAGGAAAAAGGTCTTTGGAGTATATCTCTACCAAAGTGCTACTGGCTTAAAGCAGGGTAAAAAAATGTCTTAGGCAATAAAGTGTCTTTTAAGGAAATATAATTTCTTTCCCAATTCTTTATCCTCCCATTCTGCTAACCCAGGATGAAACCAGATTTAAGCACTGTTTTAGCAAGGCATAATTTCAGAATATTGCCAACAGAAAAACTGTAGTTTTGGGGAAGGCAGAAAATGATGCCTGCAAAAGACCTTGATTCCAAGCAGATGACAGCAATAAAAGTGAAATGGAGAAAATCCCGAGGCAGAGGCGAGAAGGTGTTACCAAGTTCAAAGTATTTTTAAAAGTTTTTCACTACAGCTACATTTCAGAGGGCAATCAGACCATAACCTGAAAGTCCAGGAGATCTGTAGAAGTGATTCACCACAGCTGCTCTTCAGTTTATTGCATCTGAAAGTAACGAACTCTGTTAAAATAAAATAAAAAATTAAAAAAACAATTTTTTAAAAAAAGAGAAAGGAACAGTAATGAGGACGATCCAGCACCTCAGGAAAACAGCCTGAACAGGAAGGCAAAAGGGAATCTGTTATACTACTCAGGCAGCTGAACAGACTGCTGAACTCTGGCCCAACGATGGTGAATGTCAGAAGTCTGCCACACACGTTTCCTGTTTTGCATTGTTTCATGAATCCCAAACAGCTGCTGTGCCACTGGAGTCAGGAAAAGCCTCACCCAGCTCATTGTTTTGGACAAAAAATATTAATGACGCAAAATTAGAATTTTTCAAGCCAGGGCCACCAGTCTGTCCCATGGACTTTGACATGGCCAGGAATTTATGCTGATTTTTGGCTTACTTCTTACAACTTTAACCTTTGAGATTCCAGAGAAACTTTTGTGTTATATCTACTATGTTATACTATACTATTTATTGTAATGTCTTTTAATGTAATAGAACAAACAAATTAAGGACAGCATGAATTGATATCATCTAAAGAGATGTCATGATAGAAACAGAAAAACTGAAGGGTAATTTAACTTCTTGGACAGGAAGCTTTCAAAGAAAACTGAGCATTCACCTTGAAAATCTAGTGTCACTAGAGAGTTTTAAATTATATTGATTTGGGGTTTTTTTCCTCAATATGATTATGTCAACATTTTATTAAAGTTTAAGGATTAGAGTTTGTAGATATTTTTCTGAAAAAACAACTTAGCTCTTACTCAAGACTTGATCCACCTGTTGAATTAACACAAACATTCACACTGATCTTAAAATACGTTGCATTAAATTATGCATTATTTGAATGAAGTGACTGAAGAGGTTAGTGGGATCTTTCATCTACACTTATTTTTGAGCAAATCCAAAACTCTGACATATGATCCCTTGTTTTTATAGAATAGCAGAATAGTTGAAGTTGGAAGGCACTTCTGGAGATCATTTAGTCTTATCACCCTGCTTAATGACAGTTTATCCAAGCAGATTCAAAAGCTCAATTACTTACACCTTAATTTAAATTATGTCAATTGAAAATGTTCTTTCAAGAGAGTATCTATAGATGGATTCTTTAAAAACTGATGCCAACTAAATATTTTAACTGTAAAAATACAATATCTATCCCTTTACTAACATGTAATTTTCTCAGGTATCCCCTAGGACAAAATCACTATGTAAATGTATTTATTTTTATAAATATATGCAATCTCCTCTCCTCCAAGAAAAAAATGTATAGTTATCAATTACAACTAATGAGCATGTTTCTCTGAAGCTATGAGAAACAGAAAATATTAAAATGCTCTGTAAATAAGTACCAGTTTGTCATCCTTAGTGACAGACATTGCAAAAAGCTTATCATACTGTATGAAACAATTTCTTGGCCAGAGAAAAAGTCATCCAAAGTTTTTCTTTGCTTTATTCATCCACTCTGAGACTTCACTCATTATGACATTTGTATTATTCTTGTCCATTTGGCAGACTGGCAGGAAGGAGTCAATACTATTAATAGCAAAAGCTACAACAAAAGTTCAAAAGGGAACAAATTTTTTAATAGACTGAGACTGCTTTGTTTACAATTGGTTCAAAACCTTTCAGAAGGAGAACTCATACCACTGCAGTACTGGATATTAAATCTTTAAAGTCAATGTGGAAATCACTGAAGGAAAGAGAAAGTGAGGAAAAGGGGTGCTTGCAATACTGGAAATTGTGGTTATCAAAGTTATCTGAGTACCTAGTATCAGGTTTTATAAACATGCACAGAAATTTCAAGGATTCCAGCATTTGTACACACTTACTGCTGTAAAACATTAGAGTTTATGCTTTGTAGCACTGCAGTATGAAAGGAAAACAACAGTCAGCAAAAGATGTTCAGAACACAAAATTGAAAGGATCAATTTTTCTGATTTTTTGGCAGTTACAAACTATGAGTAAAAGATATCTGCAGCTCTTCTGGAGAATTTACTCAAATATTAAATTCAATGAGCAGTCAAATTTATATTCTGGAAGTCTTTTTATTAATTCGGCATATCTTTACCCTTGTCAGAAACTGCCAGTCCAAACAGGAACCAAGCAAACTAAAGGCTTTATAACAACCTCTCTTTCAAGACTTTCAGCATTTCCCAATGGATCAGGCTCCACAAAATATCTAAATTCTTTCCTGAATTAACTTTGATTTTATTTTATTTTTAGAAATTTGTCCTCAAAAAGGAGTGACTTGCCTTACAGATGGAAATAAGGCAATCATCCTGAAAGAAATCACACTTAGAGCAATTATCAAGAAACTACAAGCCCGTGGATGGGTTAGATATCTTTATGACTTAGTTTATGCACAAGGTCAGCCAAAATAATCATTCTGGTCCTTTTGATATTAACAGATGCTGTTCTACTTCCTCTCCTTTACTCTTTTATTACTTTTAAATGAACTCAAAGCCTGATCTTAGAATCCCTATTTCTGAATGTTTCATAGTTACCCACCTGCAACAGACTGAGACTGCCTTCTAAAGGTGAGAAAGGCTCTACATGGCAGGCTTGTTTTAGCAGTGTGGCTCACTTGTACATCAGGGAAGTGCTAGCTCAGTAGATCTTTGAACAATACATAGAAATAACTGCCAAGTGCTTCAAATGTTTACTTTCACGAGCTTCTGATATCATGTTCTGCATTATACTTATTCTCTGAAATTGCTGTTCAGTCCTTTGAAAACCTAGTAGGTTCACAACCTTTAATTTTTATTTCTTAGTTTTATTCTGGTCTCTCTTCATGGCATGGGAAGGCAGTGTAGCAGTAACCTTTCATTCAGCCTCCTGCACCAGAACTGTGTTGATTTGGAGAAAGGGATTACATTTTTTTCCTCCTCAAGTAACATGGGGAACTTCCCTAGATTTGAAATTCTGTGTAGTGGGGCATATAATTTAATCCTGTGCCACCCTCGTTAGATCACTTCAGTAGAAATTGTGACCTCTAGAATACCTAGGACCAAAGAGAGTTCTTTACACCATACTGTTAAAGTAAAGAGATTTTTCAAATGAATGGGAGGCAAGGCCACAAACATTACCTAACATTCAGAGTGGGAAAAGTAAGAGTAGAAACTTGATTTACATACAATAGAGTTTCAGTTAAAGTCTCAGTTCTTACAAAGTTGAAATGCAGTGCTGTCACTGGGCCCATAAATTCCTAGTGAATGAAAGGGCCAAGATACATCAGACAACACTGTTATTTCATTATAGAAATTTGTGCTTTAGACATATCCAGCTGGACTACGGTCATTTAGAATTCACAGCTTTCTGTTAATAAACTGGCATAGGACTCCACTGCATACCTGGCATCATTGTATTTTTATTATTTTGAATAATGGAATGGCTGATTTGACTTTAAAAACAATTGTGGATTTTCTCAGGTTGATTCTCTCCTTTTAGCTCTCCTGTCTTTCTTTTCTCCAGTATCACAAGCACTGCAATTGCCAAAGTGGACCTTCGACCCATGTTTTAAAAACAAGAGTAGGGATTTCCTCTAAGGCAGATGTCAGCAGCTACATGTAAATCAGCCTGCCAGATGCAGTGCCATTCAGGGAATACTTGAGCAGGCAGCTTTCCCTCCAAGGCAGAGAGATATCATCTTAGCAATGTGACTCAAGGACAAAAGGACATGGCAAATGCAATAACTCCAAATATAATCTACCAGCAGTCTAAAACCGTTTAATAGTTGGAAGCTGCTCCTTATCCTGAGGAAGGTTTTTCTTTTTCTAGTTGGCAGTCAGCTTTGCTATCACAATTTCAAGCTAACCAAAAAACTTGCAATAAAAGAGAATGTTAAAATATTTTGTTGGGCTTATTCAACTGTGTGTGACTGTGAATAGTGCATCATGATGTGTGTCCTTTTTTCCATCCCCCGAAGGGAGAACAGGCAAGTATTCCATTCAGATAGATCACTGATTAATGTTCACAGCTCTCAGCATTCACTGGCTTCAGGAGTTGTTTATTGAAAATATGTAGCTGAGTCTCAAAGCCAACAACATTCCCCCAGGGTGCCCATTAAGCAGAAGGGCAGCACAGTTGTAAACAATCTACTTTGTAAAGTCAAAGAATTTGATAGAAAAGACATCTAAGTACTATTTAGTAAATATTTCATATTTTGCAATGTGTAGCTTGCAGGAAGAGAGAAAAAAAGGGAAGACAAAAATTTAAAAAGAGTTATTCGAGTGAATATCTCTAATCATATTCTAAAAATATCTCCCTAAGAGTAATCTAACAATGTTTTTTCACTAAATGCATACATCATAAAATCCCCATCAGTGCCAAAGGATGAGAATGAGTTCCACAGGTTAGCAAGGAGAAATAGAGCCCAGTAACAACAGGCCAAAGAGAGGAAAAGTGTGTTTTGGGAAGGTACTGTGTAAGAGCTTCCCAGAGAGTTATAAAACTGTGCTGAACCCAACAGAACCCATAAAGTCAGGACAAGAAGAACAGGATGCCTCTGTGGAAAATCACAAGCACACATGGGCACCCACTGTGGCTCTGTGCCATATGGCCACTGGCTGCTGTGCACGTATAAAGACTACAGGAGAGATTCTGTACCAACAGGCCCCCATGGGCCTCTCCTAATACCTCCCCAGAAGGTCCTGGCACATCTCAGCCAGCCCCACTTCTTTAAGGGAGCACCCAAAAGGCATCACCTGTTGGGGCTGACCTCCCTGCTGTTTCTTCATCCTGGCAGCAGGGAAGGAGCATGAGAAGATGCCAATGAACTATGTGAGTACATAAGTGTGCTGTGCTATTGTCTGTTAAAAGCAACGGCTTGATTCTATTATTAATAACAGCTTAATGCATAAAAGGTGTTCTAAGAAATATTTCCTGTGATCTGTGCCTCCCTTCTCTTCCAATTCCCTATTAGACAGAGGAATTTACAACCAATACATGCTAAGAGAAATAGAGTGAAGAGGAAACACAGCAACATTGTGTCATTTATAGTTGTTCAATACAACAATGTCCAATATACAAATTGTGGGTCTTTAAAAATTAGGCAAGAAAATATATTTTGAGAAGCAAGCATGGATAGACAGCTATGCTTTATTTGTAAGAACAACAGATTCTCTGAAACTGGTATATTTCTTTCATAATTTGTATAATTGCAAGAACATACCTAAACATAAATTTCTCCTTCGTCCTTTGCACAACATTCTCTTGAAAAATTCTAGAGCAGAGGGCTTGTCTTTCCAAGTACTTGCAAAGAATTTATCTCCACACTGTAAAATAGGGCTGGTTATTAAGTTAAAATAATAATAATAATAATAATAATAATAATAATAATAATAATAATAATAATAATAATAAAAATAATAATAACTGATTGAAACAGAAGAAAATGGAAAGTTTTAAACAGGAATGTGTGAGCATCCAGCCTCAATTTTGCATCACCTTGAAGGATTAAAATTGAATTTTATAGAATCACTGTTCTCTCTATTAGTTTTATCACTCTTGTCATATGTAGAGGTCATCAATGTATGCTAAATGTTAATTAAGGAGAATAATCTGTCTGAACAACTGTAGCTTTAGAAACATCTCTTTCTAAGAGTAATAATTACATCACAGAGACATAACTTGGTTTTCTGCCTATTTGTTTTAAATGATTCAGTAACCAAGTCTGATTTGGTGAAACGAACTGAGGCAAAACACTCATTTTATTAAAAGTACAATTGATTTTTTTTATTGTTGTTGTTCCATACTACGTGGCTTCTAAACTGAAAAATGATGAATTACATTTGTAAAAAATCTGACATTTTTAAACTTTTAATAATATATTAGAAAACATTCAGCATCCATAGTAATGTGTTTTAATTATTAGAGCTGATAAAAATTAGCATGAATCCACTGACCTTAACTTTGCATAGTTTGCTAAAATGTGCATGCAGCTTCTCTTTTACTCTCATGTTCTTTTTTCATAATGTACAGTCTAAAGAGCTTTATTTCATCAAATTAAAAAAGAATAACTAAAACCCCCCAGCCAAACCAAACAGCAAAAAAAAAAAAAAAAACCAACAAAAAAAGCCTTAGCAGCAGATAAAACTGAAAATTATCTGTATATTAATTGTCAAATTTATTTTAAATTCTGAGAATGAGTGAATTTTAAATCTTGGATTAAAATCCAAAATCAGTGTAGTTTCAAATTTCACTGCAAATCCTTGATATCGCGAAATGTAAAGTAATGCATATCAATATTAACACTTGTTTTTAGCGTTCTGTTAAACATTAATGTTATAACTGAAATTTAGATACAGTTCTTACAGTGTATGTATTTAACCTGACCACATTTTCACTCCAACAATGTCAATTGAAACAACAGCCTGTAGAGAATTCTTGTGAGGAAAATAATAATCTCCAGTTACCCACTGCTGATGGAGATGTCACTCAAGAAGTACTACAAATTGGCTGGAAGAGGAGCATGAAATTATATGTCCCAAATGTGTGCCATACATGGTCTGGATCTGGTCTCAGACCAGAATTTTCATCCCAAACATGAGACTATGTTTCTGTATTCCTGAGGTAAACATGGAATGTGCTAATGGACAATCTCATGGTCTCTCTGCTCTACTAATCCAAAGAGCCAAGGCAGGGGTTCAGACATTGGCACATATGTCCTGCCATTTTTTTCATGTTCTTCTGCATGGTTTTAGTTCATGTCAACTTGGACAATCCCAGGAAATGCCCGAACACCAGGAACTGTTCTCACAGAAAATACAAATGAGGCAAGTGTGTCCAGGGGGCTGCTATCTGTGACATACACTTTCTAGAAGTGACTGTCGTGGGTTGGACACTGGCCAAATGCCAGTGCACTCACAAAAAAAACCCCATTCACTCATTTTCCTCTGCTATAGCTGAGCAGAGGAGGGGAAAGAACAATTAAAAAAAACCTCATGGGGTAAGATAAGGATAAGGAGAAAACACTTTAAGGGCAAAACAGGCTCAAAACTTTAAAAAGTATAAAGAGAAATTTATTAACAGAATTAAAAGAGGATAATGAGAATTGAAACCTTTAAAACACCTTCCGCCCCTAGCCCAGCCCTTCTTTTTTTCCCACCAACAGCACAGTGAGACAAAACATGGGGGTTTTTAGTCAGTTTGTCACTTTTTAAAAAATCTTCCTTCAGTTAATTTAGGGAGAGGAGTCTCTTTTGCTATGCCATGGGGTCTTTCCCACGGGAGACAGTTCTTTGTGAACTTTTCTAACGTGGTTCTAAATTTCAGCAGAGCAGTCTCACCCAAAAAACCTGCTGCAGAGTGAGACACTCCCACGAGCAGAGCAGTCTTCCCACAACTGCTTTTCTCATGGGCCATTAGTTCATGGTAATTTTTTAAGGATTAGCTGTTCTACTATAAAAGCAAGCATCTTCTTCTTCTTCTTCTATCTCTGAAAGCAAGGGTTCTCTCTCTCTGTTCAAGCCTCTCACCAGGTCACAGCTTTTCAGCATCCATGCTTTAGCACAAGTACCTTTTTCCCACAGGGTGCAGGTGAATTGTGCATCCCCTCATGCACTTCATGAATCACAGGGAAACCGTTTGTTGTATTATAGTCCTCACCACAGCTTGCTCTGATGCTTGGAGCACCTCCTCCTCCCCCTCCCAGCTTTGCACTGACCTTAGTGTTGTCATGTTGTTTTCCTCGCGTGACTCCACCTTTTCCTTTTCTCTGACTTGGGAGAGAATTGGTTTTCGTAGGTTCGTCTTTCTTCAAGTTTTATCAATTGAAAAGTTTTTTACAGAGTTCTGCAGCGCTGAAAGGTTGATCTCGTTGAGGCTCCGCATCGGGGAATTGCTCGCCATGCCTCTCACTGCTGGTCACATAGTCCCTCCCGGCACCGCACAGGCTGTGCCAGCCACAACAGCACCAGCTCCATTTAGTGCCTCTCTCCATGTGGGGCGCCAAAAAGGAGAAGCTGCTGCCATCGCTTCTGTCCCTTTGTTTACGGTGCGGCAGGCTAACAGTGGCCAGGCAGGCAAAGTCCATTGCTGGCCGTGCCAAGATGGCAGCAGTCTCACGGCTGCTTTGGCACTGGCCGCTCTCAGGCATCAAGCAGCCGCTCCCGGTGTCAGCCATGGGGCTGCTCGTGGTGCTGAGATGGCCCCCTCACCCTGCCACGGCATCACCCTGGCAGCCACGCTGGGAAGGGCCCCGGCCGCCCTGGCCAGGAAGGGGCTTGGCGGGCCCAGCCACCCCGTCACCCACTAAAGGGCAGGAAGAAAGAGGAATGGCGTGCCTTTTTTTCCTTTTTAAATATCTTATCACAGAGGTGTTGCTAACTTCTCTAATTGGGCCAGCCAACATGTCAATCGTCAGAGCCTTTAGGGATTGGCTCTGCTGGACACAGTAGGAGTTTCGAGGAGCTTCTCTCTCAGAAGCAGCCTCTGTGGCTTCCTCCAACCCCAGTAAAAATCAGATTGTGTTAACCTAACACAATGACATAAACCAAGACCTGGAGCATTTAATCTGCCACCATAGACATAGCCTATGTGATACAAATTTGGTCCAGATCATCAGGGTATTTCTAGCAAATTACCAAGAACAAGTTGAACAGAGTTTAGGCCAGATTTCTGATTTTATGCCAGTTTTCTAACAGCCAGGAGAGGAGATAGAATACCTAATCCCATATAGGCTGTAACTGAAAATGTCCTTAAAAAATGTTTGAAATGCAATCAATAAAGTCAGTTTGTACCACTTAATATTGTCTTACATGGAAAGATCATTCCTTATCCAGTATCAAATGTCCTAAACTGAGGGGACTGTTTTGTTTTGTTTTGTAAATTCATAGCCTGAAGACTTTTTTTGAAGTGAATATTTTGTGTGTATATATTCTATGGTTTGTTTGTTCTCTTCCAGTCTTATTTCCAGGCTTTGTCCTGCAGTCCAAAGAAGAATTTTCCAGCAGGAAAGATGAATGACTTGTGGAAATTATAATGCATTTTAACTTATACAGTTAAAAAGAAATAAATTGTGGCAAATCAGGGTACTAGGAATATTTTTATAAATGAAATTTTCTACACATAAACATCTATTCTAAATTAATCATTATTCAGAAAACCAATTCATGTCTAATATAGACATTTTTTTAATATATTCTCTCATTCCAATTTACCCTCAAATAAATAACCATGTATTAATCTAGGGGCCTTGAGGAGAGACTCCTCACCACTTCAAACTATAGTCACTGTGTCTTTTTGTCTCTAAATATATATTTTATTATAACATTCTAGTAATAAAATAAAAAATAATTATTTCAGCTGACAAAAGCCAACACTATTAAGTATTAAAAGTAAGTGAAAGTTCCCTTCTCTTCACCTATGTCTTAAAAATAAGTGTTCTTTCATCAAACTTGGAATGACATCCAGGGTTAAAACAGAATGTTTCTTGAGGAAGCAAGTGCGTTTCATCTGATCACTTACCCAGTTTTTCAAACAAATTTCTACATAGACCACTCGTAATCTACATCGAAGGTAGCAATATGATAAACAGCATCGAGAAATCTCACATTTTCTGAGTTATTCTTGTTTCATGAATTCATGAGTCTCAAGGGTATGACTAATAGCCAAACATGGAAAGAATTCTCTAGGTGACTATGGCTGTAACTTTATGTTTAGAAGTTGGAAATGCTTCTCTTCAATCTACTGGTAAATATGTTGAGGTGTCAAAGAGAAAGCATATGCCAGATTTAGTATCATAACTATTATTTCAAACCATATTAACTCAGCTTTCAACATGTCTTCATCCAAGACAAAACATCTTTTATCTTGTTAGATTAAAATCCACATTGCAACAAATATTAATAAATTAAATGTAATATTTGTGGTATGAAATTAAATTAATCACAGAAGACATAAAATACATGGAAGTTATTAGAAGCCTTTATATAGGAAGAAATTACCACAGAACCCTTATTGTAAGGTGCAGCAAAGATGAGAATTACTTGCCAGTACATTTGAACCTGTGAATGATAGTTGGACAAATTCATGTGCCAATTTCTATAAGAATCTCTTTGCTTTTTCTGCTGCTTCTCAATTAGGGCAATGACCATACTGGGTCTCTGGTGCTTGTTGAGAAAAGTGTCAGTGTTCCATGAAAAGGTAGAGTTGCTGTGAAATGTTTCTCTTTTGCTACTTTATTTTGACATTTCTTCTGATCTCTGTGCTTCATAATGAAATTAAAAATCTGAAATAACTATAAAAGATACATGAATCTGTGGAAATTACAAAAAATTACTCTCCTTAATTCATGTATTCAAAATATCCTTGTTTCCACCAGCTGGTAAAGAAAGCTGCAGTTAATTTACTCATCATTTGCATCCTATTCCAATGCACACTGAGGTCAGGTGAAAGACAAAAAGATGATTGCTATTGCACCGACACATTTAAAGTAACAGAAAACTTGACATGTTTTCTGTTTTTCCTGACATGCAGGCTCCTAGAATCAGATGATTTTTTGGGAAAGATCATTTTAATTTAAAAAACAAAAACAAAAAAACCCAAGCAAAACAAAAATAAACCTCCCCTCAAAAACCACCAAAACCTCCTCCAAGTATGTAATAGAAATAAAGGCTAAAAAATCAGTCAAATGAGTAAAGGAAACCCAGAGGACATTAATTTTAAGTGAGCCAGCCTTTGGGATTAGAAAATTTTTGAACACTAAACTTGCAATTACAAAGTGTATATTTAAGAAAACTATTTTAGTGAGTTGATCCTGGTTGGATGCCAGGCACCCACTAAAGCCACTCTCACTCTCCTCCATGACTGGACAGAGAAGAGAAAATATAATGAAGGGTTCGTGGGTTGAGATAAAATCCAGGAGACATCACTCATCAAATACTGTCATAGGCAAAACAGGCTAGAATTGGGTATATTAATTGAATTTATTACTAACAAAATCAGAGCAGGATAATAAGAAGTAAAATAAATCCTAAAAATACCTTCTCCTCACCCTTCCCTCCTTCCCAAGCTCTACCTCCTGCCCCATAGTGGTGCAGGGAGACAGGGAATGGGGTTATGGTCAGTTCATCACACATTGTTTCTGCTGGTGCTGAGGGAGAAGAGTCCTTCCCCTGCTCCAGAGTGTAGTCCCTCCCACAGGAAAAAGTTCTTCATGAACTTCTCCAAACAGAATACATCCCATGGGCAGCAGTTCTGCAAGAGCTGTTACAAAGTGGGTCAGTCTGACACGGAGTGCTGTCCTTCAGGCACAGCCTGCCTCAGTGTGGGCTCCTTTCTCTATGGGTCTGCAGATCCCTGCCAGGATCCTGCTTCAACACAAGCCTCTCATGCACTCATAGCCCTCTCATCCACCTGCACTGGTGTGGGTCTCTGCCACAGGCTGCAGGTGAATCTCTGCATCCCCACGGACCTCCATGGGCTGCAGGGGCACAGCTGCCTCACCGTGGGCTGCACCACGGGCTGCAGGGGAATCTCGGCTCCAGCGCCTGGAGCACCTCCTTCCCCTCCTTCTGCACTGACCTTGGTATCTGCAGAGTTGTTCCTCTCACATATTCTAACTTTTTTCTTCTCTGGACACAATTACAACTCTGCAGTACCTTTTTTTTTTCTTCTTAAATATGTTATCACAGAGGTGTTTCCACCATTTCTAATTGGCCCAGTCTTGGCCAGCATCACGTCTGTCTTGGAACCAGATGGCATTGGTTCTTCTGGACATGGAAGAAGCTTCCAGCAGCTTCTCACAAAAGCCACCCCTGTAACACCCCTGCTACCAAAACCTGGCCATGCAAACCCAATACAACTATCTACGCTTTTTTGTCTCTTCTCAGTTTCAGTCAAATTTTTCAAATATGAGTCAGTTACTTCAAGACTGATTTACTCAATGACAACTGGCTCAGTATCTCCTTTCCAATCTGCTGTCCCAAAGAGTTTTCTGTCTTTAAGATATTTAGCTTAGTATAATTATCAGTTTATGAAGTGTAATGTAAAGTAAATCTCCACTTCTAAACAAACACTAAATAAGATAACTTAGTAACAAAAGCAAGATTTTTGCATAATATTTGACTCCATGGAAGCCATTTTTTCAGCATGACAATTTCTGGACATGGAGTTTGTTTGACTAAAAAAGATGAGGTGTAGTGATCTGTGGAAACCGTTGTTGGTAGCTGAGTGCCAAGTACAATGGGAACTGGCAGGCATGTTGGTGGTGATTTGGGAAATCCAAAGGATTCCCAAGACCGCTCAAATGGAAAATTAAAGGATATCTTATCTAGATATCTATTTCATTAAGCATTGAGGACTTTTTATGCAAGCTTGATTCATTCAAGCAGATAAACAGAGAGTCATTTACATTGCATGACTAGTTTAGGTCGCCAAGTGTCCTCTGAGAGTAGAGCTAATGGTGACTGGTTGCCAATAATGATGGACTTGGAGGCCAAGTGACCCTGAGAGCTGCTTCCTGCTACATTCCTGCAGGAGCTTTCCTGAGACCTCACAGTTGTTCTACTATAGTGCAATATGTTTTTTCTCTGCAGAAGAGAATATCAGGAAGTACATGAGTTCATGAATGTAAAACAAAATTGCAGAAATGAAATAATGTGCCTTTTTTTAAAAAAATTTATTGAGTTTCTATTGACGTGCCTTCGCAAAAGCCACCTGAATTATGGTATGGATTAATTTGGTTTATGATTGTTCAGTTCTAGGAAACCCAGTAGAAGTTTATAATTTAAAATGAATCATGACCATTTAAAAGATTGGTAACTGAAGTTGGGAAAAATGCAATTAGAGGCATCATTAAAATTGTGCAAGATACAATATTTTCCTGATACTCTATATTGCTGTTCTAGTGTCGATTAATTCAGCCAAATGTAATATAAATTACTTCACTGACTTAGGTGTATTAACCTAACCAGCTGACCTTTGCTGAGAGCTCTAAGGAAGCAAATAGGGTTAAAGGAGTCAAATTATTCTATTTTTTTATTTTTCCTAATTGTTAGCTTCAGGTGGTGTGGTTGACACACCTGATGGATGGGATGCCATCCAGAGGGACCTGGTCAAGCTCAAAAAGTGGGCCCATGGGAATCCCAGGAGGTTTAACAAGACCAAATATAAAGTACTGCACCTGTGCCAGAGCAATCCCCAGTAACAACACAGGCTGGGGATGAACAGATGGGAGCAGCCCAGCCAAGAAGGACCTGTGGGTGCTGGTGGATGAGAGGCTGGACATGAGCCAGGAATGTGCACTTGGAGCCCAGAAAGACAAACATGTCCTGGGCTGCATCCAAAGCAGCGTGGCCAGCAGGGAGAGGGAGGAGATTCTGTCCCCCTATTCTGCCCTGTTGAGACCCCGCCTGCAGTGCTGCATCCAGCTCTGGGGTCTCAGCACAGGAAGGACAAGAACTTGTGTGAGCGAGTTCAGAGGAGGACTTAGAGGGATGGAGCATCTCTTCTGCAATGAGAAGCTAAGATGATTGGGATGGTTCAGCCTGGAAGCAAGAAAGCTTGAGGGTGACGTAATTGCAGACTTCCAGTACCTGAAGGGAGCCTGCAGGAAAGAGGAAGACTATTGACAAGAGTGTGTTGTGACAGGACAAGGGGAAAGGCTTCAAACTCAAAGAGATTATTTTTGGATTAGGTACTAGGAAGAAATTCTTTACTGTGAGGGAGGCAACATGCTGGAACAGGCTGCCCAGAGAAGTTGTGGATACCCCATTCCTGGAAGTGTTCAAGGCCAGATTGGATGGAGCTCTGGGCAACCTGGTCTAGTGAAAGGTGTCTCTTTCCATGGCAGGGGGCTGGAACCAGATGATCTTTAAGGTGCCTTCAGAACCAACTCATTCTATGATTCTAGGTCTAACTTAAATCTCTTATCTCTACCATCTACTTGGTATCTTTTTAATTAAGAATAACAATCTGATAATTAATTGTCCTGGGAAAATACCTTTGACAAAACACACCTGATAATGATACTGCTGTTAAAGCACTTTGATCGTGTTTGCTAGGCCAAGGTCATTTTATTTCACCCCTATTAGAACTTTTATTTTATCTACATTAGATAAAGGAAGACTTTTATTTTTTAAAAGACATTCAAATTTCTGTACTGTTGTAATGTCTATTTTAATGATATTGTTCATCATGTTAACTTTTTATTGCAATAGAAGATAATAAATTTATAATTATATACACAATGATTTATGAAATTGTCTAAGTGCATCCCTAATTACTCTATGTTAACAACTAATGTAAGTTATTCAGACTAAATTTGAAACTCACCTATTCTTATTTCTGAAATATATAAAAAATTTAAATATCTGGGGGGAAATTTAAATATTTAGAAGTAAAATTCATATCCATTTTGAAATGAACCCACTTTTTAGAAAATTATTTAGAAATTTTTGAAATGAAAAAAAATTAATTTTTAAAAATATTTTAAGGGGGGGAGTTTGAAGAAAAAAATATAATTATTATGTCAATGCAAATCCAAAATTATATTTTCCGTCTACAAAATAGCTTTCAGTGAAAATTAATTTTAGCTGAAAAAAAGGCATTTCTGTCTGCTATACACTTTTTTTGTAATTTCTTCTCATATTGATATGTTCTATTTTTTAACTGACATTATATCTGACCTAAACTATGTAGTATATTTTCCACTTGGACATATTGGGCTGCTGCTAGTTCGTGTTAATTTATGCTGCTAGTTTCCTGTGACCTTTTATCTTTCTGAAAAATATTACAGGCAGTGTGCTGTTGTCTCAGTGGGCAATGGAGGAGTCAAACTTACTAACAACATAAGAGATAATACTTTTTATGTATCCAGGCAGTCTGTGTGACTGTGCCTTAGACGGTGATACACTGAAAAAATTTTAAGAGATGTAGTATAACAGATCAGAATGGAGAAAAAATGTGCATAATTTCTGGTGTGTGTTTGTTCATGAGAAGGATTGGTGGTCTTACTTAAGTAGGAATATATTTACGAGAGGTATAAATCTCTTTCGTTAATCTCTACACTCAGTGTAGTCAATGTAATATTAGTGAAAGACTTAGTCACTTGGATTACTTTATTTCTTTTGGGTTAACTTCAGTCAATTCAATAGTGAATTGTCATTGCATATTTTTCCCTCTCGATTTTTCAGTATGTTAGTTGTTAACTCTCTCTGAAAAAAAATTCCTGCAAAACTATACAGTTGTAGATATGAGGAACACCTATCTTGACTGTGTTTCCAGTTTAAGGTTCATAGCATCATAGTAATAAGAAATCATAGAAACATAACTGCAAATGTCATGGTTTAGCCCCAGCTGCCAGACAAGCCCCACACAGCCGCTTGCTCACACCCTCACCAGTGGAACTGGGGAGAGAATGGGAAGGATAAAAGCTGGAAAACTCATGTGGTGAGATAAAGACCATTTAATAGGGAAAGCAAAAGCTGCATAGGGTAGCAAAGCTGCACACACAAGCAAAACAAAGCACTGCTTCCCAGGTGTTCAGCTGACTCCAGGAGAGCAGGGCCCCATTTCACATAGCGGTGACTTGGGAAGACAAATGGTTTCAATCCAAAGGTGCCCCCTCCTCTTCCTCCTTCTTCCACCCACTTTCTATACTGAACATGATGCCACATGGTCTGGAATATCCCTTTGGACATATTGGGTCATCTGTCCTGGCTGTGTCTCCTCCCAACCTCCTCTGCACCCCCAACTTCCTCACCGGCATGGCAGTATGAAAAACAGAAAAGGCTTTGGCTCTGTGTAAGTCCTGCTCAGCAATAACAAAAACATCTCTCTATTATCAACCTGTGTTCAGCACAAATCCTAAACACAGCCTCATACCAGCTGCTCTAAAGAAAACCAACTAAATCTCAGCCAAAGACAGCACAATATACCATCCCTGCAAATATACAGAGATTTCTTCTCTAAACTTGTTATTTGAGTGGGGAAAAGAAAAATTATTTAATGGGATGACAACCATTAAAACTTGTGAGCATTTTAATAATTTATTTTGTGGTCAGATTTGGTAAAAATACATAGATTTGACTAAGGATGAGCAAAACTAGCTACTAAGATAAAATAACACGAGGAGCCACTGAAAACCAAAATACAACATAACAAATCTTAAGAATTACTCATAGCAAATCTAAACAGTTACTCAGTGGACAAACTTTGGTATTGTTCTGCCTTGTAGATGCATTTCATGTTTGGCATGCAACTTTATTTTCACCTTGCTTAGTTCAGAAATGTAAAAACTGCCACTGAAGAGAAAAATAAAAATAATTTTTCAGACTGTTTATTCAAAAGCTGAGAGAAAACAGAAAGGATGGATCTGTTGTCTCTTCTGTATTCTTACTGATTTTTCCTTTAATTTGTATGTAAAGAAAATAAATAATTTATAATTTAATTGCTGTACCTCAGAAAGAAATAACAATGAAAATCATTATTCTGTCTAGCATGTTTTCTAGTTGCTTCTTCCCTCTACTTCTTCACCTTTTAAGCATCTAATTACTGTCTTTTTCAATATGAGTTGCATTGTTATTGTGATTCCACTGTGTTTTCAAAAATGTGTGAAAGCACATGAGGGGCAAAAGAATAGTATCTGTGAACATGTCATTCCAGCTGATAACCTTTCAAAGGGAAAGCTGCATGTGGGGGAAGTATTTTTTCCATTTTACCTCTGGATGCTTGCACTAATAATTGACAGAACCGCACTGAGTTAATTTTCCTTGTAAAAACCTGTGAACTGACTCTGGATTATGCTGTTTTGGCTAATCTTTACTCCCTGCCCCACCCCCATTTGAAACACTGGTAATGCATCTGTCTGCCATAAGCAGAGCTTTGTGCAGTTTGTATGTATGGGTTTTTGCTATGATTTTAGAATTTAAACAAAAAGTGAGATGTTGTGTTACTGAGGCTTTGATAGTGAGAAGAACTTTAGCTGTTTTTTCCAAGGAATTTTGGACAGAAAAAATAAATCAGTGTCATAATCAATATTCTTGATTGAAGACTGACGACACCTTTGGCTTTCTGTCATACTCTGCTCCTTGGGTTATCTCATGTAAAGCCCCCCAGTCACAGCAGGGCTATACTGAAGAAGCACTAAAGACCACAGCGGGATGTGCACCCCTTACTGCAGCAGCAGGGTAACTGGAGGCTGTCTCTCTCAAGCCACAATAAAAGCAATGGACAGAAGGAAGAGGTAAGTAGAGGTGAGGAGGAGGTAACTGGGTACAAGGATCTAATGAAGTCTCAGTCCCTCAATCTAGCTGAAGTAATTTGTTTCTGGAAGAGGAAATCTGCCACTGCTGCTGAGTCAGACAGAAATTCCATCAGTATCTGGAGGGGATTCTAGCCCATTTTATCTCTGAGGTAGAGATTTGCCTTCCCTGTAATTTTGCCACTCTGTGTTACTGTCTGCTTTGTCAGTGATAATATTGACCTTGAATCTAAGCTTACACCCCTTGAGGCAGTGTGGACAGGACTCAGTACTACTCTTCTATTGCAGGTATAGTAACATGTAGCGGCTCTCAGGATTTTTGATGACTTTCCACTTGTAGGCACAACCAAGGATTGCATTAACGGCAAAAGCATGAAAGACCCTGAGGGGAGTGGGTAGAGTTACAAGGACATTTTTAGACTAGATGTATTAATTTCAGCTTTATATTTTGTTTCATTCATAACTTATAAAAGGCTAATTTAACAATCCCTGGGTTTTGAAATAACTTTGTTACAAACTCTTTCATCATGTATTTTACATTCACTTTTAGTAGTTATTAGAACAGTAATTTTAAAGCTTCCTGTTTTCTGTTTCATTTAATATTCATTGGTTTTGTTGGGGTTTTTTTTAATCACTTTCCATGGAAGAAGCTTAACTGCTTTTTATGCTAATCAAGCTGGACCAAAGGAGAAGAATCAGGTGAAAAAAGAAACCAAAAACCTGTCTTAATTTCTTACAGTAAAATTAAAGAAACACAGGAAGGTAGGCATCCTAATAAATAGTCTATGGAAAATAACAAAATTCTGTTGCAGACCTACATGATAACGAGGTTCTGGTATCTTAATTTCTGGAAGAAAAATTGTGTACTTAAGTCTCCAGTTCACTAAACTACATCTGTGATTTCAAAATGTAGGTGTGTCTGTCAATAAGTGTGTGTGCATCGGTTCTCTTACAACCCCTAATTGTTTCTGCCTAGGAATTCTTTAGAAGTTCACTATTAGTGAAAGTATATTGTGCTAATTCCCTCAGGTCAGGCAGCCGCTCCTTGGGAAGAATAACACTGAGTTTTAAAAAGCAGAAAAACAGTGACTATATCAAAAGCCACTTAACTGATTTTCAGAGATTTTAAATAGAAAAGCTGTGTCTGCACATAACCTATACCTGGAATGATAAGTGAACAAACCTAGAGTTATCTGAAGACTTTGGCAATGTCTTGAAGCATGTCTGCATAGCACCACAAGACTTTCCTGTCAACTGTCCACCAAGTCTTTCATTGCCAAAAGAAATAGTGAAAAATTGTACAATTATGTTTTCATAATTAGTGGAACTTATTTCCCTATAAAGATAAAATATCTTAAAATATCCATGTGCTGATTGATATTATGGTCTATAACACAGAACTTGGCATCTAAGTAAAAAGTGGTATCAAATTAAGAAAAGTATGTAAATCACAATAGAAAACAAAATGGATGAAAACTTGTCCTCATCTCCTTCCTCAGAAGATAAACAACAAAATTGAATAGACCAAGCAGCATTTGAGAATAAGATAGTGGAACACTTTCCAGGTCCTGCACCATCTGAAAGCCACTATCAATACTAAATGCTAACTTCTCCTGGCAAGAATATCTTGCCACTTTGTAGCCATATAAACATGAAATTTGGGAAAATGAAAATACATAGAACTGTGCTAAGAAAGCCAAGGCAAACATCAGCTCCTCAACAACACTTTCAGGAAAAGGAGCAATAAATCTGTCTAAAACAAAGGACAAAAAAGGTAAAAAGCTGCATGACAAGACACAAGAGGGAATACGTGAGTAATATAACCAGAAACAGAAACAGCTGCTGTGAAAACTGATAGTAAAACACTTTATCAACTCAACAAGATTCTAAGTGGTGAATTTACATTAACTAAAGGATACACTAGCAAAAAAAAAACCCCGAAATAGACTACAAAGGACATATACCATGTCATATGTTTGTGTACTTTTCTAAGCTTACTCTTCATTCTTACACGAAGTCCAAGTTACTTGTCTTCACTTTCAAAGCTCTGTTCACAGCATAACCTCCCCTTGTTTTGGATTTTTAGTCTATAGAGTAAATGATTTTCTTCTCTAATATTTCTCCAGTCCATCTCTGTTGTCTACACATGAGACAATTGAAAAAACCCCACCTTTGTCTCAGCCCCATCTTTTGCTTGAATATGGAGGAGTTCTGTGCAAGTGCTGTGAAAAAAATTGTTCTTTTCCTGTCCAGGATGGGATTAAACTCTATCAAAAATAATCTTTACAGACACTAAACTAGTTTTTCTTGAACATCTTTGATATTAAGTTATTAAAACCATTTATGTAATCAGGAAAATTCCTTATTTACTTTACTACTTTGTGCTACAGGTAGAAAATCTATCATTCATTTTTCTTCAGACTTTTATGTCCTTGAAGATTTTTTTATTAATAACTGTTCTTGAAACAAATGAAAATATATTTTCAATCTTTCAACAAGTGTCATGTTTACTAAGTTTCTCAATTTTTGTTGTTTTTCTCTGTTTTAGCTCAGGCCACTGCATATCTTTCTTGTAATGCAGTGCCCAAAACTGGACATGATAACAATGTCAAACATTTTGGTTTTTACTTCTACTTCTCTTGTTCTGCAGGGGTTTGTTTATTTCTTTTTTATTCCCTCCCTCTCCGTTTCCCCCCCTCCCCCCCAGTCCTCAGTGAAGTTTACCTGCTTCACAAGAGCATGGACTTTCTGATTCTTCAACTCATAATCTAGTTCATCATGTAACTAACTTAAGAATTTCACTTGTTTTCCAGTTGCCTATTTCCTGCAAACCATTGTCTCTGAACTTGATTATATTTTTCAACCATTTTCAAACTGTTTCAGTATATATAGATTGCATTCTAATTCTAAACTCTTTGTTGCTCTTACAGTTTCTTATCTGCAGAGGCAGTAAGACTATCCTCTAATTCATCATTTAATTCTTCATTGCAAAGAGTGAGTTCAACCAGCTCCAGTGCTGACCTTGTAACATTGTATACATAACGCTCTGGAATGAAATAACTTTTTACTCCTGCTTCTTTACCGTTGATTTGGCTAGAACTACATTATAGGCACCACAGGGCTTATTTACAACAATAAACTAACATTAGATAGATTTTTCTGACAATAGAGGACTAAATAAGAGATCATGAAAACAAAGATGAAAATATTACCCAACAGTCTTAACAAGATGGAAGTACAAAAATAAAGGAGGAATCTCATAAACTTTCACAGTTCTGACTTCAAATGTTAAATTAGAAAAAGAAGATCCAGATATATGAAGCAAGTGTATTCTCACACCAAGAATAACACATATGCTGATAGGAATTTACAGAAAGAAATAAAATCAGAATGTTGGAAAGCTGATACTAAACAGTTTAAGTAAAATCTGTGTAAGAACATCAAGTCCTTTAACTTTCCTCCTCAAATAAACAAATTCAACCTTATTGTATATTTCTGAAAGCTAAAAGTTTTCCAAAGGTATGTAGATAGGTGTCTAAATGGCTATGAAAATAGATATCCCCTAGAAAACAGGTATTAAAGATATAAATTAATAACAGCTGCTGCAAAACATCAGAGAGTTTTGCAATACTTCTCCTTACTGTTATCCAGCATAAGAGATTGAAATATTTTGACTGTGTGTTTAAAATAATTGTATGGAATCTGTTATAACAGGTGCAACTTTGGGCATTTGGAGGAAGAAGTATAACTGCCATTTTAAAGTCTTTATTGTAACTCAGTTTTGTGTGTCTTAAAAGCATATAGGTATGTTATCTATACACGGCTACAAACACACACAGAGGAATTTTGTTGGGAGCAGGAGAAACTTCCAAAAGAAGAAAAGAAGAATGAAGCCTGAATTCTTGCCTTCCCAGCCGGGTCTTGCCGAGGGGCTGCCTTTGATCCTCCCATGAGCTTACAGCTAGGGAGAACAGTAAGCTCTTGTGTCTCACAAGGAAAAAAGGTGAAATTCCTCACTATAAGCACATGCCATGAGAGAAAGGTCGGACGTAGTAGTAGGATACTAACGATGAAAGGGATGTTAAAACTGCTTGTCCTCTTCTTGCCGATAAATTTATGGCATTTTGTTAGTTCTGGTTCAGCCTCTGTGTTTTCAGCTCCTTGAAATATACCCTACATATTGTGTTAGAAGGCTGAACTGAACTAACTGTGCTATGCACATTCTGGTTTAGCACTGTACTGAAACATCTGTTTCTGTGGTTTACCTTGGCTTTGCCTAATAAGATCTCTTAATCATAGTATTTTGCTTTTTAAAGGTTTCTTATCAACAATAGGTTTGCACTCAGGGGTCTCAGAACAATTTTGTTGCACATCCACAGCACCTGGTCAGATTACTGCAGGCAATCTTTGCTCTTTGTAACTGTGTCTGGATTGCATTGCAAAGGGCTTCACCATCCAGCTGGAATTAAATTAACTATTGAGGTAATAGCTGCATTATGGCATTACATGATTGGCAGCTCACTTCTACAGCACAGCATTTTGAAGTGATTCAGCTTTACTAAAATTATTTTCCTCTTCATAAGAATTTTCAGTATTTTTTCTAATACCCCTTTTCTCAGTTAGAAGTCTCTGGGTCCTAAGACTGTGTATATTGAAGTTGGTTTTCATTTCCCATCTTGAAAGTAGGATTTCATTATATTCTCCATATAATTTATAAAATTTCCTGTGAACTAAGTGCACTTAATTTTGCCTTTCCCATAGTTTCCTGATGTTGTATATTATAAATTGAAACTGGCAAGTGTTCTATTTTTTTTTTTTTCATCTGTTATGTCTTTTGTCTGGACTTTCTTATTTTAATTATGTGCACTTTCTCTGAGCACTGCTTGAGCATTTATCTGCACGTTTCAGCCATATTTGCTGTTTAAAGACATTTCTGTGGAGTTAGATCTGTTTCTCCACAATCCCTCTTGCAGGCTTTAATCACATGTCCCACAAATAAGCCTGTCTCTAGTTAGCAAGTCTGATTCCAGTGCTGTCTGTGGATGCCAGAGCTCTCAGCTGTGTAATGTTAATATTGGTTTAGGATGTAAAAACCTGTTATTATATTTCACTTTCATTCATTAGTAGGTCATAATCCTCAGGCATCTTTATCTGCTGTTCCAGTGTTTCAGGCAGTATTCTTAGTCACAGCATCTCACTCAGCTACACATTCTTTTCCCTTCCCAATGAGCTTTTTAAGGAATTATTTTCATTTTCCTTTATTTTTTAATGATCACCTTTCCACACAGGATCAGTTTTAACTTTGCACTGACAGTTTTTTATTTGGAAACACGGTAGTCACGGTTTATGTTTGTGCTGACCATTCTGATTTCAGTCATGCTTTCTATGTGACTTGGCTCTCACGGACATAAAACAAACATCCACTTTTCCCAGATCTGTCCTGTTTTTTCAGGTGAATTATGGTTTCTCTATGAACATTTGCAGATGGGAACCTCATACCCAGATATTGGGCATTCAGAAATCCTGCTCTTATGGATGTCTGGCAAAAGCTACGATCTATGTACACCGTACTACTGCATGTCTAAGCACAGCAAATTCAGTATTATCCAGGAATAAACAGAAAAACTGTGCTGTGTGTATTCTCTGGGTGCTTTCCAACACCTCCAGGAAGAAGAAAATATTCTTCTCCTTCCCACCTCCTTTCAAGAGTTGGTAAAATTATTTCTCATATTCTCCTCAATTATTCTGCATATAGAGCAAATCCTATGTAAAATGGAAGTGTTGGTACTGAATAACTGTATGATGAATATACGCTTACTTATGTCTTGCAAAAAAAAGGTATCCTTTATTAAGATAAGTATTTACAAATGTATTATCCTGAAACTGTAATCAAAACATTTTTTGTTTTTCATGCTTCTCAAAGTTCTTGCTTGTGCAGCCTGGGATTTCTCAACATTTTGGTGTATGCTATTATTTAAAAAAAACTATTTGTTTTATTTGAATATGTTTAAAACAGTTGTAAGTCAAATGTCTGTACTGTATAAGCCTTGATTTATTAAAATACGTTTTAATCAGCCAACTGCATTTGGATATATGTGTGCTAACGGTGGTTTTCAGTAATCTTAAATCTGAGAAGAATTAGAGTAAGAGAAACTAAAAAGTAAAAACTTGCAGTTGGCTGAGATCTACAAAATAAATTACTTTCAAGGAAGTGTCAATCAAGTATTTAAAAACCCCTGACTCCTTAAGCACATCATCTCATTAAGTTTATTTGTAGGACGATGTTAGCTTTGAAGTGGCCCTACTTATTTAAGGTATTCCTAGTGCCTCTGGCTCTATTGTGCCAGCTCTGTCATTTCACAGCCTGCCTTAGAACTCTAATATGAGATAATCAATGAAACTAAAGATCTCTTAGGAACAAATGCCTAGACAAGAAAACAACCCTTTGTTTTGGCTTGCTGTTACAAACTGTTGTGCCCTACAATGCAGCAAATCAGTCCCCCACTGTGAGTTAAAGGCTTTGTTAAAATAAATTCCTCTATGATGTGAATGTTATTTCAAGCAGAACATACAAACATATATGAAATTACAGACTTGAAGATAAGAAGCTCACTGGGAGGAAATACATGTCTCAGCTTAGCCTGATATCAAGATAGGAGCTTGGACATTTAGGATTAGATTCGAAGAGGAATTGTGCTCCAAACTTGGGCCATGCTTAAATGATTAGGTAGGAGGTAGGTATAAACCAGTTTTGTTCAAGGTCAGTAGAATCAGTAGTTATATTTTTTCTTAAAACATCTGCAACAAACACTGAGGTTCACTTTAAAGAAAACATAAATTTTCTCCAGACACAATAATACTGAAGGATGAAAAAGAAACAAAACAAAAACAAACAAACAAACAAAACCAAAACCACAAAAAACCCTACAAAAAATCTCAAGCCATACTTTTCTTGCAACAGATGTTGCAAATTTTTGTTGTTTGTTTTATATTAAGGTATTCATGCAAATACTAACAAAATTATTAGCACTGAAAACTTCCCAGGCATTTGTTTTGACATGCACTTATTTGCTGCATATGCTCTGAAATGATTTCATTACTTGATTTCAAATAATAATTTGGGCTCAGCCTATGGGTTGCTTATCTTTAAGTACAGTTGTGCCAGCAGTGTGAACTCTGAGAACAATTTCAGAAAGAAAGAGAAAGATAGATTTGTTTTCTTCCTGATAGAGTTACATTTCATTGCAATGAGAGATTACAGTTATATAAAACCTTTCGTTTCTAAGAAACCTTTTGTGCTTGAAAAACTGTGTTCACATATGAATCATTTCACAGAACTAGAACTATTTTCACCCAACACTGAAATGAAATCAACATAGCAGGTGCTTCAACAGTAGGGCATAATAATTTTGGAAAGGAAGAAGGAAGGAGAGTGCTAAAATAAAGCTTTACAAAGAAAGAATGTGACCAGGCACTCAAATTAGAACATAAAGATGGTTGACCTGTTTTTGGTTAAAGCTTTCCTTGTGAAGAAAGTCACATGAAAAGACACCAAATAATTTTGATGAAAAGCATTCAAGCTATATATTTTAAACTTTCCATCTAATCAGTCAAGCTGGTTCTTTTGGCACCTAAAACTAAAAGAGGTAACATACAGAGAGAGATAAAATTTATAAGCAGATAAAAACAAATAATTGTGAAGTACTCTGTCAGTTATTTGAAAAGAGAAATTTGCCAACAGCATTTTAAGAAGAGATACATCTCCTCAGGTTTTCTGCGTATAGATCTCATGGTCAAATACTATGGCATAAATTTTTGACAGCTTGATCAAAATAGATTGTACTTGGCACTTTCCATATCTGAAGCAAAAGAAACATCATAAACGAGCCTTTATGTTTATACTGCTTTTCATCACAGTATTCAGCAAAGATGCAGAATTTTCCTTTGAACTGTCACAGGGACATTCCTGCTGCCAGAGTCTGATCTGCTGCACATGTGGTCGCCAATGGCAAGGCTCCTACTCTCTCTCTGGCTCCAGGACAGCAACCCCTCAGGAACTCAGCAGTGTTTCTCTTTCATTAGCTGTGTGTTTGCTACTGAGTGAATAAACATACATTGATCAGTCAATGGAGAATATTTCCTTTTCAAGTGTTAATTCTCATGATACACTTAAGACTGTAGCAAGTTTTTATTATACCGGTTTCACACAGAAACAACACCTGAGACATGAAAGTGAAGTTAGGGTGGAAACAGAGGACTTGCCACTGAGAAAAAAATCTAAGAATACTGTTGAGTTACAATTCCCTGTTGTAGCTAGCAGGCAAGTTTCTTATTAAAACTACTTAAACCTGAAGTAACTTGATTTAAAAATTTTGAGCACCATTCTATCCCAGTGAAAGCTGCTCTAATGTTACCTTGTTAAATTCCATTAAAGCGTAACTATAGTACACATCTTACACAGGTCAATTTAAATAGTCTTTCTTTTAAAGAATGCTATGACTGTGCATACCATAGCACAATCAATAATAAATATCTTTTCTGCTTAAAAGACATACAAATAATTTATAATAGTAGCTGGAAATACAGCTTCTGCAGAGCAGGAAGTGAAGTAAGAATCTTGATATTATTTTGGCTGAAGAAAAATATTTGCAGTATTCTTGCTTCTTTTCTCAAAGTCTTTAGTCTTCTGCTAGTGGCAGAAAAATGACAGAAAAAAGGTGCCATTACCAGAAATTTCTGTCTTACTATTAAAACCTACCTGTCTGAAAATAGACCAGGAAGAGATTATAACACTGGTCTGGTAAACTGAAGATGCCAATTTTTAATACATATGATCAAGAGAGATTATACTATAATAAAAATAGTTTGTACTTTGCTATTAGATTAAGTGTATTTGCATTTCAAACACAGAATCACTTTTCGTTACTGAAGTGGGAACGAGAATTGCAGCAGCAGTTTGAACTGCAAATCTAATGGAAAACATTCACAGTTGACTACACATGCAGCCAGTTACACAAGATGAGCTTCTTAGCAGGGAAGGTAATAATGAGGTTTGGATCCACACAGAAAAAAAGATGAGGGTTTCAGGTTATGCTTGGACCAAAGAGCTTCTGCTATTGAAGAGAGAAGGACAACCTCTCGTAATGTTGTAGCTGGATCTGATAGCACTCAAGCATCCTGATGAGAGTATCCATAATATTTGAGATAGTAGGACAGATTTCTCAGTCCGTAATCTTTGTTGATCGTGAAAAGACTAATCCAATTAGTTGCAAAACGTCTGAAAAGCTATTTAGAAATGCAGTTGTAAGTTTGAGGAGAGAGAAGTTTTACAAACAGCTACTTAGGAAAAAAAGTCACAGATTACAGAATATTCTCCTTTGAAAGGGACCCACAAGGATCATTGACTCCAGCTCCTAAGTGAGTGGCGCATACAGGGATCTAACCCACAGCCTTGGTCTTATTAGGACATGCTCTACCCAACCGGGTTAATCTCATTATACAGCAGTATTTTTTATTAGATTCAAGTGAACAGTTTCCAAGGATGATTAAAGAATTTTCAAATCTTTTTTTTCTCTTTGAAAGAGTTGCGTAAATTATGTCTTTAGGTTCTTGTTATTCCATTCTGTGGTTTAGTGGTAACCCTCCTGCTATCATAAGAGTATTTAGATAAAATTTTTTTCCTGATTGTTTATTCAGGTAAATCAATGCAGTCAGTGACTCATGTTTTGACTCCACCTGACAAAAAATATGCTTTAAACTACAGGTCATGGTACTAGTCTGAGGCATAAAGATAAAGTGGAATGGAAACAAAAGGAAATATTCCTCTCCCAGATTCTGAGATTGGTCTCTACAGAAGCACTTCATGTTTTCCAGCAAGACTATAGAACTTCATCTCTAAGACAAGAATGAAGTGGAATTGGAGAAAGTCCAGCTGACCTATGTCATGCAGCAGATATATGCCTTTCTTGAAAAATGGAGAGTAAATGAATGTTTGTCCACAGCAGGTTTTAGAGCAGCCTCTTTTGATTTATCTAAAGAATGTGTGTAAATACCAGTAAACTAAGTCTCCTGGGACATGACATGTCAGTCATAGTCTTTTTCAGTGACACTCTCTGAAAAAGTCACCAAGAAACATTATTTTATAAATCCAATTGTGTTAAACTTTCTGCTCGCATTCAAGTGGCATAAGTAGAGCTATGGGGTTTACCCAATCCCATTAATTTGCAATGATTAAGCCACATTTTTGATTCTTTTAAACTTTGTAAGCAACTCAAATGTCCATGGCAGTCACAGAAAAACAATGGTTTGTTTGGTATAAGACAAAGAGGTGCAGTGGAAGTTATTTCATGATGTGACGCCGGTGCACTTCAATTCTGACCATTGCTGTTTCAGGTACATGTCTCTGAAGGTCTCATCAAATGTCATAAAACCATCTGTTATAAGACAGTTATACTTAAATCCCTGCAAATGAAATGAACAGGATAAAATCATACTCAAGAAGATACTGCCTGATGATAAGTAATATTTAGTAGTATTTAATTGTGTACCTTGTTTGTCTTTTTAAAATTCATGCAAAAATATAACCCAGAATTTCATCTTTTTCTAAAGATTCAAATGTATATTAAAATCATACGGAACAAAGATCTCTCCTGCTAGGATTTTTCAAATCTTCCTGGAAGCAAATTCTCTGCTATCTATCCAGCCAGTGCACAGTACTCTGGGCTAGACATTACCCCTGATTATCCAAGCCCAAAAAAAGAAGTGTTACATGAACAGTAGCAGCATCTCCCAGTGAAATGGGAAGAGCAAGGCCTTCCAAAAAGCTTATGGTTGGATTGCCTCTTTCCAGTGGTATTATAAAATTTGGACAGATGTCATTCTGTGTGAAAAAAAAGATGCTTCTTCCTTTCCAAGTGCCCTCATACCCAGACAATTAACTGTATTGTGTGATAAGAGAGACTGACAAATTGCTGGAAATCAGGACTGTCCTGGTCACACACGGACCACTTCTGAAGCAAAATTAATCAGAGCAATGGCATAGAATAGCAAGCATCAAGTTTAAGAAGGACTTAAGCAAAAAATCTTAACCAAATGAAACTTCAGGTCACTCTAGGCAGTTAATCAATCTGACTCCTAAGAAAAATTCTGTTAAGTATTTGTTCAACTCTCTTCACAGCCTGTCTGTCAACACCACCCGTGTACATTCATGCGCTTAGGTTTTCACTCATCAAGATGCTCACAGGAACAATGATCCACTGCCACTGAAATCAATGGAAAAAGCTCTCACTGATTTCCATTGGATAAGGCCCAATCCCCACACATGAAGTTTTACACTGTATTGTCACACATCAAGTGTTAAACACTTGCACATGGGAGAAGTTGCATTGAAATTAACAATACTGAGTCAACATGGGATGTTGCTCAAAACAAAGGACTACAGACATCTCAGAGATCTCTTAAAAAAAGTCACAGAACAGAAGGAATATGAGGCAATTTATAAGATACAATCATAACTTAATATAGAAATATCAGAGTACAAAATACAGTTTTTGCACTCCCTGAAAACTTTTGATCATTGGTAGAGTTATAAAATTAAATCATAATAAAAATAAATAAATACCTTTTCCAAAACAAAAAACATGCCTCTGTTTTGGTTCACAATTAGAAAGAAAAGAAAATTAACTTGTCAAATAAATTAAATGCTCTGAATCACTTACTCGGCTCTGTTCATTAAACCAAGGCTTTTAAAAAGCACATTGTTCTATATGAAAAAATGCTTTTTCTGTTCCTTCCCAGCTGCATGAAGGTCTCCCATTCAAAATTTCACTTTATTCTTCTAATTAATTACATATGCCTTTGTAGCTCTAACTTTAAAATGTTGTTCAAAAAGAACATGCTTTTGAATCAATATCAATCACATTGTTTTATTTTCTCAAGGGAAAAGAGGGTGCTCAAAGGAAATTAATCTTATGTTGACAGTAACTTGTTTCCCTATCGAATGTGCTTCTGGCATTAGGAAAATCTGTAGTATTGCTCAGTCTGTCTATGATAAATTTTCAAAATAACTTCTGGTTTTTTATTTGACTGTTTTGTTTCAAGAAAGGTGGAGGGCATGATGATGTCCTCATAATCACAGAACTGATATTGTAAGTTTGCTGTTCTTTGTCCCTGGCACACCATTCTTGGTTACCCAAATTGCTCTCAACATTAAAAGGTAGGATGTGGTAGAGTTCTCTAAAGAGAACTGGTAAAGAGTGGTAAAGATCAGCCCTGATGTTTCTAACTCATATTGTCCTTTCCATATTGCTGCTAAAAACAAAAAGGTGTTTCAATCTGTCCCTGTTGAGACTTCCTCCTGTGTAGACCTCTACATTGCTAATTCAAATAATGTGATGTTCGTTATCATATTACTTTTGCAAAGACTATAAAATCAATAATGTGAAAATTGCATTTTTATTTTTCACTTTTCAGAAATAGTTCCTATCCATGGGACAGGGCAAAAGCAAGACAAATTGGTTTTACTAAATATGTCCACATACTGGTAGTATTGATAAATTGATACCATATTTACTAAATCCTATTAAAATTATATAGAAAACCCAGTAGACTACTGCATTGCAGCTCTTAAAAATGGGAGGTTGGGAAATACTGCAAGAAGTACATTTCAAAGTAAATGTTGCTAGCTTTACAAAGAAATCAGAGAATCAATTATGTTGGAAAAGATCTCTGAGATCATTGAGTCCAACTTATGAGAAAACGCTACCATTTCAACTACGACATGGCACTAAGTGCCTCATGCAGTCTTTCCTTAAACACCCCCAGGGATGGTACACCACCACCTCCCTGGGCAGCCCATTCCAATATATACTCATCCTTTTTCTGAGAAGCTTCCTCCTCTCTGAAGAACTTCTTCCTAATGGCCAACCTGAATCTTCCCTAGTACAGCTTGAGGCTGTTTCCTCTTGTCTTGTCACTGATTGCCTGGGAGAAGAGGCCAACCCTTACCTGGCTACAGCCTCCTTTCAGGTATTTGTAGAGATTGATAAGGTCCCCCCTGAGCCTCCTTTTCTCAAGGCTAAATAACCCCAGCTCCCTCGGCTGCTCCTCATAGGACATGTACTCCAGATCCTTCACTGCTGGTGAAATCCTAAGGCTTGGAAAGCTGAAACAATTTGCCCTGTATAGACTGTAAAATCTTTGATCGGTAAGTTGACAGATTGCAAGCCAAAGAGCAAAGTTCTACTTTACAGCCAAGAATTCCACAGGTAACATACTGCTACTAATTTTACTTTTTTTTTTTTTTTCATTTCCATTATCAAATGTTATTTTCTATAGAAAAAAAAATTGTTGACAAGAAAAGCAATATATCTCAAAGCAAAGCTTATTAAGTGTCATAAAAATTCTATACATCACAGTATGGGAGAATTTTTTTAACTTTTGAACTCCAGATTCTTCAAAGCATTGCTCCCCATAATCTATCAAAGCAATGTGTACTATTGCTGTGGAGAGGATCTTATTCTTGATGCAGTGTATTTGGTATCTTTTTGAAAGAAGAAAGTCAATTTTGTCTCACAAAAATCTTTGAAGTTCATTCCAATGAGAAGTACCTCTTCTATTATTTCACTGGTTTTATTCACTGCGCTTTATTTTTTTCTTTATGGCTAAAACTATTCCAAGAAAGTGGTCTTAGCAGTTGGCTGCTTAGCACTTCATCGGTTCCTGCTGTTTATTTTTCCCTTGAAGTCACACTCCTGTGTTAAAAGCACTGAACTTGTCCCCGTAGCCATTGGTTCTTATGCAATAAACCGCACACCCCATACATCAGATGCAATTAGACTGTAAATCAAATAAGCAGGGGGAATTCCAGAAGTGGAATCATCATCTCTTCAGGACTGTAAATAAAACAAGCAGGGGTGATGCCAGAAGTGGAACCATCATCTCTTCAGGCTCAACAACACAAGTCTTTATAGCTTAAGTCAAAAACTAGTATGAACAGTGAGATTTTCACTTGCTTCCATGATATTATAGTTACGTCTGTACCAATATTAATACCAACGTTAAAATTGATATTAATAGTAACAAAATCATCATACAAATTCAGGCAAACTCTCAGTATATCTGGAAGACTCCTCATTCATTGCTGATAACAGGTTTCACTATTCTTCTTTCCCTTTTTCTTTAGGAGATTGTTGTGTTCAACCCAGAGCCAGCAACACAACTGTCTGACTGACGCAGAGTCAGTCTTAATATTGGCTCCTCAACACCAGCAAGTTAAAAACTGTTACAGACAGCTTGTGAAAGAACAAGTGCAGCTCCACATATTTCCTTCTCTGTCAATTACACCGTCACTAAAAAGGAAATTTATACAAATTTATACAATAACTCAGGATTTAAATTTTTTATGTCTAACCCATTATAGAAATAAAGCAGGAACATTTAGTTTGTCTTAGACATATTCTGTGCTGTGAGGGGGACTGTCTTCCGTCTCTAACATATCAAGATACAGGTATCTGACTTTAATAAGTCCGTTTATTCTGCCCATACTTATATGATCATCAGAAGACTCTGGAAACTGAGCTTTGTGCTCACTAGATTCTCATGACTGTATTCATCACAGTTTGATGCCACCATTTTTTTCAGATTCATTGTTAATATTTGAACCATAGCCATGGAATATCTTTGCAAGAGTGTATCTGATATTAGTCTCATGGATCTCAGGTTTTGGTGAAATAGATTTTATTTTCTCTGAACCATTCTCAGTTGTAAAAAACCATCTGCATTTGCTTTTAACTTCATGTATTCATCGGTGGTTATTCTAACTTGATTACAACTGAACTGTCCATCTCACCATTTTTTTTTTCTCAGATGTGCAAATTTTTTTACTTTATTTCATTAAGTTATTTTTCAGCCTGAGTTTTTTTCCTTTCTTCAAACTCAAGTCATGCCAATGTGTTTTGTCTGATTAAATTGCAAATATGAGCCAAATAACTTTCTGTGCTCACATAACTTGCTTGTATTTTCCTGTGAGATAGCTGAAAGTCAAGAACTAAGTATGGCTTGAAGGAAGAGTATCTTTCAAAAGAATTTTGAATATGAATGGGATGTTTGAATTAAAACAGTGACTCAGTTAAACAAGAACATTGAGAATCTTGACCAAAACATCCCTCCTTAAAGATTGTTCAAAGTGTTCTGGTTTTCCATACTTAATTTTTTTGGTGTCACTTTCTTTTGTTATTTCAAAAGATAAAGATTTCATTTCCTTTACATTCTACTGGTAGCTGACTTTATTGTCACCATAGGCCAATGAAAATTCTTCTAAGTCTATCCTGCTCCCCTTCTAATGCTAGCCTAAAATAGACCCTATTTGGAGGATGGTCTGTGAGACAGACCTTTTCTTTCAGCTCTATTGTGTGTCTCTTGACAGCCTTTTCATCTGCAGATATGGCTTCCTCAAAGCCCTATCTGTGGTGTCTTGTGGATACAATGGGAACATGACATGGGTAAAGCCAGCACTTGAGTTAAATTACAGAAAAAAGTTCTGTATTTTCTTATGTACTTTTATAGTTAGTTACCATGCTGCCTTTTGAACTAGATGTAGTGAACAAGATCATCATGAGCTAGTCTACCGTCGCAGATTCGATTCCCCAAAATGTCAAGGACAGTTTTTCAGTCTTAGAAACACCAGTTCCTTTCTGCTCTTCATGCAGTTTTTAATAACATTTATTTATTTTGTGTCTTTATGTTCAGTGCAGTACTTTTCAAAGCTCCATAATAAAATTTCTAATCAACTTGTGATTGATTTAATGGGAACATTAACTCATAGTAGTACACATGGTTCAAAAATCAGAGATAACATACAGACATCTGCTCCATTCAGTATCTGAGATATATTCTATCTATAGCTGACAGAAAACGTGCTCATACAACGCAAAGCTAGGGACTCACAGTCAGATTCGAAATTATTCAGTTGACCACAGTGCTCATTTATACATGCAGTTATTTGGTCCCATTTTACTTATGTAATTTTAACTGCAATATTAATATATCTCTACATCTTGACTTTGTTAATTACAAAATGTCAAGAATTACAGAATTCTTAAGTTGTCTAAGCAATGCATGCATCTTAGCAATCCATACTATAAATGAAACTTCTGCATTGAACTTACTTTCCAGGCTCCACACAGGTTTCTTATAAGAAATTCAAACTACTTCTGGCTTGAATCCAGAATATCTAAAAGATTTTCTGCATTGATGGGAACAACACTGAGGCAAACAGTTCTGCTATCTTGCACAATGAAACTCTTCACCAGAGAGATGTATTTCGGGTAAAGAGAAAGCAGTGTTTCCTCCTGCATACATTGAAGACTATGTAGTGAATCTTCATTATTGTGTATAAAATAGGAATTAAGATATTTCACAGAAAGCATTGCATTCCAAATAAATGCAAGGCTGAGTTTTGGATTTCTAAAGACACCAGGACTGAAGACCTCACTCCTTCACCCCTCACCTCACACACTGTTAGGAACAAAATGGCTCAGAAATTATTTTTGCATGAGAGATTAAATTCTAGCATTAATTTGTCCATTAGTATAAATTCAGATTCACAGGTATGTTTGGTGTTTATTTCTAATATATTCAGAATATCTATACCTGTCAGCAAGATTTGAAAGATAAATGAACTAGAAAAAATGGGAAGAAATTCTTTGGCTCTGTACTGGGAAACAGTCACTGTTATAAAGATGGAAAATGTTTGATGGAGACATAAGGGACAGTGAAGCTAAACCACCGGCTTCACACAATAGGAGAAAAAAACCAAATATGTGATTTGTATATTTGCATCACACTAACCATAGTTTGAGTTTAGAGAAACCTTCCACTGTTCATTTTGACAGCTCAAATCAAAAGGAACTAGCATATTATGTTGGGATGCCAGGCCAGTGATAATATTCATATTTTTATAAGAATCAAGAAAAAATAAAATATTAAGTATTGAGCAAAAATTTGTTTGAAGAAATTAGAAGAAAAGCTCGTAGGGGAATTTTCTCACTATCTTGTGAGGTAAAGAATGAAGCTTGGTCCTAAACAATTAATACAAAGTAGAAGATGAGAAGTGTAATAAGAATTACAGGAAGGTACTAACTTAAATATATCTTTGGCCTTGCCAGATATAAGATTTAAACAATTTAGTGAGCATGTACTCCATTTGAGTGCATAATTACAATGATTATATATGCTGATAGGGTAATTGAATTTTCTAATGACAATTAGCCATTTGCAAATACAATTATCTAATTAATGTACACAATTCCAAATAAAAAATTGTGTCCTTCATAGGTTTTAAAAATCACTGTCTGTATTCTGGAAATTGGAAGTAGTGATAGGATTTTAGTTTGCTACTCCACACTGATCAGCAGTTTTGTAATCCACAGTCTTTAATCAGACAAGCATACTGTTCCACAACTGTGTCTAGCTGTGAAGAACAAGAGTGTACATCATCCCTTCACCTTATGAGCTAAAAGGAGAGAAAGCTTTTTCTGCAATTTTGTCATTTAACTATTACTTAGTGGAACGTTAATTACACTCAAATAATGGAATAGAGGAGGTGACTGCTACCTACTCCTGTCATGCTTACAGTCATGAACTCTTAAAATTCTCCTAAATGTATGCTTGATTTTGACCAGATTAAGCTCTGAAAATTCCTTGGTACAATTCAGTTCAGCAGGCATTTTCCATTCACCAAAGTCACAGTACCTTGACCAGCAGGCATACACACCAGCCATCCTTCAAAATAGCTCCTCAGTCCTTTCTGGCTGTTTGTTTGGGGTTTTTTGGGTTTTTTTATCCCCTTTCATGTGATCATGTGATACCAGTCAAAAATCTGGACAATTCATTATTGCGAACAGTTCCAAGGAACACAGAATTAGCAGAACTCTGAACATGTCAGATAATGATACCAGGTGAGATTGCTGAATTTCAGTGTCACATTTTCTATTACAAACAGTATGAATCACTTAGCAAAAGACAAAGATCCTGAAGCACTTTTCCAAATTAGTAAAAATCATAAAAATGTGCAGTATAGGCCAGAAGCTTTCACTTTGATCATATGTGGCTTTCCACATAATACTTTTCTGAAGATTTTAACTAGCCATTCTTATCAATTCCTGATGAAGTTGCAGAGGGAAAATTTACTTCTTTCCCATTGTTCAGTAATTCAGTGTCACACCTGCAAACACAGCTCAAACTCTGAACTTCCAGCACTGCACTTAGTCCTAGAACAAATTCTAATATGATAGGATATCTGAGAAAAAGAAAGAATTGCACAAAATATTTTGATACTATGCTCTCTTCGCAGGGATTTGTAGCTGTACACTAACTTCAGTGATAAAAAAAAAGAATTTAAAAACCCCAGAACAATTAAAAAACCCCCCAACAAACCCAATTCACACAAAACCAAAACAAAGAAGCAAGTGAAAAGAAAAAGAATGGGCAGCTAGGAAGAGCTGTGATAGGATCTCCACACATGCTTATTCCTCTGGGTAGAAAGATATTTTAACACTAGAAGAAGTTCAAAAAAGTGAAACCTCCATTTTTGGAGATACTCAAAACCCAACAGGACATGACTGAGAAATCTGCTGTAGCTGGTCCTGCTTTGAGCAGGGGGTTGGACTAGATGATCTCCACAAGGCTCCTTCCATCTCAGCTCCTCAGTGATTCTGCTACAAATGTCTGGGCACTGAAGGCCCTGTGCAGCAGATTTGGTGGGTTTCAGAGTTATCAGAAAAAGTCACCATCATTTCACTATGAATACAGTGCAGATTAGTCATTTAACAAAATCTTCTAAAATTAACTAATATTTTCTCCCAAGTTTATTATTCATGACACAGAGAGGCATAAAAGATGGCCAAATTGCACAGAGTATTCCAACTTTACTAATAGGGATTTGGATTCCTACCCTTTACGAAAACCCAGCATTCTACTTTATTTTTAGGCCTCTTACCATTGTTCCCCTGCTACTACATCCTGATATGCAGCATGTTCATGTTTGTCGTTGTTGACTAAGGCTCTGTTGCCACTATTTAGTGAAAACATCAGCTTGGCCTGCAATAGCACTAATCATAAATAGCCATCACATAGAAGCACCTATGATATAATCTATGTCTAGATTCTTATCTCAGTAGCCAGGTGGTTCAAAATGTATTTAGTTTCTGTATATGTTAAGGGCTGGGAAAAGTCATACAGACACAGGACAGAAAGATTCTGTTTTTATGTTTCTTATAGAACAGTAGTAATCTAAAAATATTAATATTCATCTACTTCACAAAGAAACTGGATAACTTAAGTTTGTAATGTATGCAGAATTCTTAAAGGTAATAGGAAGACATATTGAATGTGAGTCACAGTAGAAAAATACATAAGGAAATTTTATTATTAGGGTTGTTATTTCTCACTACTTGCAAATTTAGGTTGAATTCTGCTAACAGCTGTCCTTCCCTCTGTTCTCAGAAAAGAAGCCAGGGAAGACTCAGTTCAGAAAACTGATGGATATTCTGCAGTCACGTACTATGTCAAGTATGACAGCCTGCCCTCAGGTTTTGGTACTGTATCAGTTTATTCCCCTGAGGGAGTAACTTCACACTCACTTCTCACCTCTCTGGAGTGTGTGTTATCTCATTGTAATAAAGCATTGAGCATCAAAAACACAAGGTCTTATCCTATCCTGATAAGAATGTTATATTTTAAATATATAGTTGAACTTTCACTGGATTCATTAGAAAGTGATTAAGAAAGAACAAAAGAAAGGTTTTATACAAACAGCTCTGCCTACAGGAGTGAGCGTGACCTAAGTGTATTGCATCAGCCCAGTATTTAGATTTGTGTTTAATTCAGAAACTTTTCTTTAAACTGTTACTTAAATGGTGCAGAGAATGCATGACAAGATGGATATCACGTCTTCCTGGTGGACATCCTGCTCATTACATGGTACTCTGTCCAAAGACCTTTAAGCCCAAAGCACTCCTTTGAAACTCTGTCACGTTCCATAGGCACTGTGAGATGACTAAGAGTATGCTAAAATTTTCCCCATTTTCATGAGGTGTTGCTGTTTGTGTTGCAAAAACTTATACTTTCTAATTTCATATCGTGTAGGTGATTAGATTTACAGTCTAATTTAAGGTTTTGAGTTCCTTTCAGTTCTTGCTCTCTGAAAGTATATTCTTAATGTGCAATTTTCTTCAAGTCATATCTCTGTAACACCACACACAATCTCTTTTCACTGACAAAGCATCTTCAGTTTCTTTTTTTCCCGTTACAAATGATAGCTTGTGTTAAAATGTAATCACGAATCATGATCTGGTTTTGTTGATATTCTGAAGTTATGTAAAGCATACTACATAGAACAGGCAAAATCAAGATACTTTGAGTCCTAACGGGTGCTATTTTTCTTGGAAAATGTCTCAAACCCAACTAATTCAATAAAAGAGGGCTGAAAAACATTGTCTGTACAGCAAGGCATCAGTTGTTTTTGCCAATGGCTACTTGCAGTGTCCCAGTTCTCATAAACAGCAAATATCTCAAATCTTAGAAGACACGACAGCAGTCCAGGTGCAAGTTTCTTTGCCAAATCACTGTTCAAATTGACAAACTACTTTAGGAGAGGATAGTAATTATCTTTAGAAACACTGTTACATGGGAGAAGCTTCATTTAATTTAATCACTAGCACTGTAATTTAAGTCATGATGCATGCTTTAATTATTCAAAGCAAAATGTTCTTCTCAGAGGACTTTCATTACGGATCCAGTCTTTGGGAAAACCTAGTAATGTATGGATTTTCTTGCCCCAGTAACTGTAAATACCAGGTAGAATACGAAAATATGAACTGAATATTTTATCTAATACTGTGTAGCTAATGATTAAATCCAACAGTGTTAGAATTGTATGACTGATAGAATAGTCATATAATTTATTTACAGTGAATTATACATTAAGGTTATGAATTCATAGAGTTATATCATTACAGTTTTTTGCAATTACTTTTTGCTCAACTCCTAATATAGCTCTATTATTCCTTCCCATCCCAGTTACAGAATTTCATATTAATATAGAACTGTTATTTCTGATACAGGCCCAATAACTTAGCCTTATCACATGAAGAGAATCACACTGCATAAATCGTTCATGTCAAGAAATTAGAACAAAACTACCCTTGCAAGACTATTACTAAAAGCATGATTTTTGAAGTCATTCCTAAAACTTGGCAAGATAAGTAGACTAACAACAGCACTAGATTAGTGATCATTACAGTGCTTCACATTTACATAACACTTCTAAATATTTCATAATATATACATGACTAAATTAAACCTCAAATGCTTCCAAGAGACAAAGGAATAAATTACTCTTACCTTGGAACTCTGTGTTCTGAGACAGAGAAATGTTAAATCACTGAATAAAGCTGATGTTTAAAGTGGTGGAGGTGGGAATCCCAGTCATACACTTGAGCCCTGATCAAACTAGTAACACTGCTAGAAGGAAACTGAAAAGATACAAATTAATAGCCAGAGATTCTGGAAGGTTTTGTGTAACATCTATTAGTGGAGCTGTCTTTAATTTTAGATCATCCTACTCCTGGTAAACAAACTCTTCCATCCTAACCCACCACATCCCCAATATAAAATATAGAAAAATAACCAGTCCTGGAGACAATTCCTTTCTTCAAATCCAGTTAGTTGCGATTATTATAGAATCACTTTGCTGCTTTGAGGTTTTTTTGCTGTTGATTTTCAGTGAGTAACTAGAGTAGTTTTCATATCATAAAATATATTGCCATCACTGTTAATAAGGACCGTAAGTCCTGCTCTGTTATATGAGGATAGTCTCGAGTTCTGATAAAATAAATCAACTCAGAACATGGTCTACACTGTTGATCTGTGTGTAAATCTGCAGCTTACAATGCATATGTAGCTGTTTCTCACTGTAATGGGCCAGTTTCATGTACTTTTAGAAGAAATGAGTCCTCTTTACAGGCTCTTCTTCATTTATTAAAAGAAGCTATGTTTACGACTAAATTTTACTCCATTCCCAGCTCTTCCAGACCCAAAGGGATACAAAAAATTGGGATGGAGTATTTTAGCACCAAAAAGGTTTTTTCACATTTGGTGATCTAACTATGGATTTACAAATTTCTTATTAAAACCAAAGGAAGCCTCAGGTGTTCAGAATGTCTGGGCTTTAACCAGGTCTAATACATGTTTAACTATTAAAGATATCCTAAAAAGTTTAGCATAGTGATCAATGTATGCAGAGTGTCTTTGGTACTCATTATTTGATCTTCTCTCTGCAGTCATTGAACCTGATATTTCTTTCTCAAGGCAATCAGTAAAGACAATATTTAAAAGTCATTACAAGATGCTGTCCTTTTGACTTGCTTCCCTTTGGATTTCACAAACAAAACTAGACCCTATACATATCCCATATAGGCTGATTATACCCAGGGAAAACAATGCGTACTCTAAGCAGTCATTGCAAATACACTAAATCTGAATCACAGGGAAATTAGTGTCCCTGTATGTCATTAAACCCCAGAGCAGGAATGACACTGGCTCTTATGTCTTATGAGACATAAGGACTAAACTTTTAGCTACTGGCTGAATAGGAAAGGATTCCACATCTCTACTTGTAAGGCTGTAATAGCTGGGGGCTTGAAGGGTTACTATCAGGTGGCCAGGGTTGCTATCATCCAGTATTATCTTCCATCTTTCAAAACCTCCTGTGGTTCACATGTGTGAAGCATTCTGGTACACAGCATTGCCAGAAAAAGGTTTCTGCATTCACAGAGGGATCAGAAATGCTCTCTGTTTCTACAAAATGTGACAGTCTCTGGGGATGAAAAGCATTTCCTAAGTATCCTCTTCAACGCTATTTCTGAGTGCTGGATAAAGAGGGGACATTTTGATATTCCTCCTAGCACTTCTGTGCAATCAAGTCCTCCTTCAATGCTTATTCTATAGTCACCTTCTAACAACTGGAGATGCATAATCAGACTTCATAAATGAGGCATGCCACTACATCATCTATAATGAAATGTTCTCTTTCTTATAGCAAAGCATCTGGCTTCTAAATTTTAGTATCAATCCAGCCACTGTTTGATGTCCTTGATGATGAACATTCCTGTTAAACTACATTTCTTTTAATTCTGTGGAAAATGATTACTAAAATGAACTCAATACATCTACAAATCATTTCAATAGATAACTACAAAAGGCATAGAATGTTATGTTAGCTAGAGGAAGTGCCATCTACTATGGGAGACTGCTGTGTAAAATTTATTTAGTGTATGCATGATGATCACATCAGCCAGGATATTACAAAACTGAAATCAATTACTAATTATGATACACAAGATTCAAAAATTAAAAGCAATTTGAACTGCACAGAGGAGGATAAAACAAGCTCATAAACAAGCAGCTTTCCTAAAAATATTCTAATGTGAATGATGGTGTTGCTTTTATTGTACCCTCCTCCAAATATTTCACTTTCGCATTCATGAAGGACATTAAAAGTCACAAAATAATGAGTGGGAGTAGAGAGACCAGGATACAAAGAATGAATTAAAATTCCTGAAGACAATTAGCCAAATGTTTTGTTTTAAAACTGTCATCTAGAAACTTGAATCATTTCTTAAAGAATAGTTCTTTTATTTTTTTTCTCAACTGCTCTCTCCAGATAGGCAGTAGAAGTTATGTGAAATCAGATACTCAAGTGGTCTATTTCTGTGTTCTGTCATAAGCAGAAGATTAGGTTTTTACATTTTATAAAACCAAATCTCACTTTGGGTTCATGTCACACTAGTAGAGGATGATATTGCCAGCTCTGATTATTGCAGTCTAAGAATTCGTGACACACTGAATCTGTAAATGGCTGTTTATTTGGAACAGGCTTATAAAGAATTATACTCACCTCAGATGAACCCATCATTAAATCCACACTAATTGCATAGTGTTGATGACATGAGCACTTACATGTTATAGGTTCAGTCACCTCCAAGGAACAACAGGTGGAAACAAATCAGGTCTGTGTTACCTGTAATGCAAGTGATCAGCCAATGTCGTGAAAATGAAATTAGAATTAGAATTCAATGCCTTGCAAGAATACATGATTGGAAAGTTCATCACAGTAAAACAGTGCCACATTTAAGGTAAAGTTGGACAGACTGAACTCCAAAACTGAGTTGACATTTCCGGTTGAACTCCAAAACTGAGTTGACATTTCCGGTTGAACAGGAGTACTACACGTCTTCATAAAGCATTATGTACGGCCAGCTCACAGAAAAATGAAATAAGACCCAGCAGAGGCAGCTTTACACTGTGTTATCTCTTAGCATTTCTGCTCCTTACCTTAGAAACATGTTGCTCAAATACATAAGCTTCTGATAGACAAGTACTGTAATGAGTCAAATGACTGAGGTGACAAGCACATGTACCTTTATCATCTTCACCGAAAAACCCTGTGATCTTCATTCCTGTCTGCTTGTCTCTAAAGTACTGAGTATACATTATATTTACGATTTTCTTCTTTGCAGTTTATTTCTTTCCTAATTTTGTAGCTCAATGTCTTATTCTCACTGTTTCTGTCTGGTCAGAATACTTCTAAATTATTCTCTAACATTGCATCTATTGTATTCACCTCCTCCAAATTCTCCTTGTGTTTATAAAATTATTTTTCTGTGTTTATATGACAAAGTTCTTTAGATTTATAACTCCAAGTACAGTGGAGCAAATACAGTGAAGTGAAGAAGAGAAATAATCTGAATTTATGGATAGATGGCTCTGTACATCAACAAATCTAGGATCCATCATGACCTGCCAGTCATATGTTCTCTGTGCATGGAATATGTAGAGAATATAGAGAAAAAAAGTTTTTCACGTAAGCCTAAAAGGATCATAAGCTAATTTTGTTCATAGTTACGATCATTTTAAACTCATCTTCTAGCAGTAAAAACAAGTCAAAACATACTCAATGAAATTTAAAAGGTTGATCTCTTTACTCACGATGTATATTAAAACCTTTGGGTTTGTGCAGAAATGGTCTGGGAATCTATAGATAGTCCACTCCTGCATCTTAGCTCACAGAATACTAGCATTGGTCTAGATGTCAGTACCTGCATAACCTCCCTGAACTAAATCAGCAGAGCAGGTCTGTCTGTGCTCTAGGCATATGCAGGAGAGCAAAGCATTTAACGCCTCTAATTTGCAGGCAAAGCAGAGGCTATTAAAGGCGGTGCAAGGTCATAACAAATCTAAGCTCATTGGAATGTTAGATTTTAATTTGAATAAATAAGTAATGTTGATTATTTTCCCTGTGAATTTTATTTTTGGTATGATGACATCTGGTTGGTTTCAAGCTATTTAGACTTAATATCAAAGTCCTGACTACTGTATACACTTTAAAAATATAACGGAAGGGGAGAGATAAAATGCAGAGTTCTGTAAAGCATCTTTCACAAGGAAGGTGCTACTCTGTCAGAATCTTATAGTTGTAATACATTTTAAGACCTTTTAAATTTAACAAATGCAAATATTTTAAACTCGAATTATATACATTTTAAAGTTCCCTCTTCATGGGTTGTTTTCAGTTTATAAAACTATCTGAAATAGTTCAATCTGAAAACACAAGAACATTTTTAAAAGGTTTAATTATGTAACAAATTGAAGTTATATTTCCACATCCTATCCATTATTTTTCTCATGTTTAAACCCACTTTTACATATATATTTTGAATATATAAGATTAAAAATGAATCAGACATTTTTATCTAACATACAGGCTGACTTGTAAAGGACAGTCAAAAAAAAAAAAGTCTACGTAGAATAAACTGTTATTTCCAGTCTTTCTATTGCCCAAAGAAAATAAAAACACTGTGTTTTGCTGAATCTATACAGTTTATATGTGTGGAAACTGGCTGTCAATATCTCCTGACAATTTGGCAACAATGTAAAAACAGTCATAAAGCAAGTTTCAAGTCCTTGTTGAAAATCCTCAGCAAGAACACTTGCACATCCTTTCAGTGAGTTGCCATGGGATATATAGTCTGAAAGTTCCCTTTCATCAGGAATTATTTATCCATATTCAGGGAAGGCATACAAAAACAGGGGTATCTCCCTGTTTTCCAAGCTTGAACTTGCCTCTGCCATCTCTCTTTGTCCAGCTGATCTGAAAACCTCTGTCTTAAAATCTATACCTTATCCCCTTCTACTTCACTATTAACTCATAAACAAAAATAAACAGAGGTGAGATATTGATTTTGCATCTTTTTGCTTCATCTTTAGGGTAACTGAAACACATAAAAGCTGAATCTTTCTGTTCAATATTTGAAGAAAATAAAATGTATTGGTCTTTAGTTTACAAGAATGCTCACATTTAAGTTCCAGTGCTGCCCAAAATCAAGTATTCTTTAATTTTATCCCCAATAGAGGATATTGCAGAAGGAACAGCTATGAGGGAAAGTGTTAGAATAACAGACAATGAATAAATTATGAAAAGAGAGGAATTGTATAGACAGTATAAGAATAGATTTCAGTTTTCTCTCAGATATAAAACAGCTTCTAGAAATAATACGGAAATAAGCATTTTTCTGATAGCAGTAACAGCAGAAAAGCATCCTCTCCTGACCTGTAGGTCATATACAGAGAGTATTCTGGTTACTATTTCATCAAGAACATTTGCCCACAATTTTAAATACCCTCAAGTAAGATGATTTCTCATTCACACTCCCATCCACATTCCATGTCATATGCATTTGCTCCAGACTTTTAAACTTCTCTTCAGTATTTGAGTTTCATTCATTTTGATATTCAAGCAAAACAAACATACCAAGAATCAATATTTTCATAAAATCTGGTTTAATGTTATAAAATAGTGCCATTACACCAATATATGTAACTAAATTTTTTTGTCCTTCTCATCGTGCTTCTTTTCTTTAATAATTTAAATGAGTAGAGATACACATCTGCTGTGGTAAGCTTCTCCTAGGGGCAGTGCTTTGACAGCTAGTGGACTAGAGTTCAGATCCTTATTCACTTTCTCCTGTTTCTCCAGGTGCTATTCTTACACTATTTCAGATTCGTATAGCAGATTCTAGTACTAACGGATATAAAAACCACAGTTTCTGCATGATGACTATTAGAACCTCTAACCAGAGAAAAAAAGAGTCATGAAGATCTAATGGAGTGTCTTGTCCTATAATGAAGTGCCCTTTTGTCCACACAAAATGACATAGTATAATTGCAATTGAAGATTTGGCTATATCTTAGGTCTGCCATTTAGAAGTTTAGGAAAAATAAAACCAAAAAACCACCACTCAATATTTTTCTTTCTCTTTTTTTTTCCTTCCAAATAGGATTTTGGTAGAATTGAAATATAATGCAAAGTAGGTTTGCAGTGCTTGGGAGGGGACACAGACAATAGAGACTCACAGGGTCCAATAAAGATGCAGAAGATACACCTCCAAGTGCTCAGGGCAAAGTCATAATTTAATATTAGTTCCATTGTTCATAGTACTTCAAAAACGAAAATTCGAAATAGCTGTAAATTAATTTCTTGAGAGTACAAGGAAAAAGATTTCATAAGGATGAAAGAACACTAAAAAACAAACAGCAAAGAAACTGACATCTTCTGTGGACCTTTATTGAACTCTGTGCATGTCAAGGTAAAAATATGATGTTTTCCAAGTCAGTATCTTTGGTCATCTAGTGTGCAGCTTCCTTCTTCTTTTTCCTTATTTTTATTCCATTTGTCTGCAAAAAGTGGTAATTCACTGATTTAGATGTGAGAGAATTCCAGATCTCCCTCAAACTTAATTAAATGTAATAAATGGTTCACCTCAGTGCATTTGCTTAATGTACTTATGCACATTCAATTGTTTTCACTTACAATGCAACATTATAAGATTAAACTTAGCAAGGAAAATACGCTCTGCCTGCTCTTTGGATAAAGTGTGCAACACTGTCTTTGATAAGTTTTACACCTTGTATCTCTCATGTTATAATTTACTGAGAATAGAGTAAGAAACAAAGGAAGAAAAACCTCAGTAATTTTTTCTGATAGCTTTAACTCTTGAACGAATTTTGTGCACACTGCATCCTATCATGTAGGTAAGGTATGCCAGCATTATTTCCAATAAATCCATAAAACCACACTTGGAATTCTGATACAATGACTCAGTGACAAACAAGGAGACTTTAGGTGACCTGGCTCAAATTTCCCTTTCGCTGGTGGTGATTCAAAGTCATCACTGCGCAGTGTCAGTTTTCCAGCCCGTCGGTGAACCGTGGTGGTCTTTGTTCAGTCACAGGTGGAGGTGGGGCTCATGGCCTTCCAGTAGCCATTTATTTCATACAAAGTGGGGAATAAAAACCTGCACTGCGAAAGCTATGACGCAAGCATGTGGCGTGTTGGTATTTACTCAGATGATTTCTGTAGGCTACTACAAGGTTATACCAATAATGAATAAGTTTTCTCTTAGTTTAGAATAAAAAAGAGAGTAGGAGAAGCCATATCCAGGTTTATCTTTCCAGTATTTCTCCCTCCTATTAAACGTCTTAAAGCATATGCCTTCTTACAAAATTCATTCAACCGTATTATTAAATAGTGTCTGTAAGTGGATTATAAAAATACCGCTCATGTACTATGCATATTATAATGTCACATTTAAAAAAAAAAAAGAAAGAAATACGAGTACCTACATATTCTCCTGCCATGCTTGAATTTCAGTAAGCAAGTGTACAGTTGAATGTCATTAACATCACGGAGTTACATGACCACAAAATGTATGCAATTATTTGGCAATTCATTTAGCAAAAACTAATGCAGATGTGATTAATTCAACAAACATAATCATTGTGTACAGGTGCAGGCTTTGCAAATTTTACCTGCAGTCAGTGCCACATCAGATTTGATGACTTGTAAGTCTAGGGGAAAGGGAGGCTGTTCTTTCAAATAGCTCAAGGGCACACACTACACCATGAAATTAAAAATGTTGACACAAAATAATCAAATTAATCAGCAAAATCTTCTAAATTTATGTGAGACAAACACCCATTGATCGAATATTCCTGGCTTTGCCTTTAAGTAAATGAAAAATGTTAATCCAATTGTATATTAGCTATATTTAAAGGAGGACAATGAAAAGACAAAGCAAGACAGAAGTTCCTCCAACTCACTCAAACCATGTTCCAGTGTGTCATTTTGTGCCTTTTGTTAATCTGAGCTGTGTGTCCAGTTCAGTTTAGGTACAAGGGTGAATGCAATAAAACTGAAAGTGGTATCTTAGTGAAGTTATGCACCTATAAGGAATTCTGACAGAAATTCCATGAAAGTCCACCAAGAAACAGTAGGAATAACAAGAAAATCAGGAAAAAAAAAATTTGGAACCTATTTTGAAAGGAAATGCTATCAGCAAACCTTCCAAGTATGAAACAGTCAGGATGAAAATACCAAAAAATCCCAATTTTAAAAGCCTTATGTTATTTGATTTCTACTTCACTGAAATGTGATCTATTGTCCAAAAACATCTGCCATTGTAAGCTATTTTAGTCATAAATCTGAGCTGTATGACTAAATAGGCTAAACTCAATTGTGAACTCAAATGTAAACATTTGTATCTGTCTTTTCCCAGAAGTATTTCAGGATTTTTCAGCTTTCTGAAACAGGTGATAAGTTATTCCCTGTTCCATGTAAAGGAGACTACTTTGTAATTTCTTCTCACTGCTTCAGGACAGAAAAAGATAAAATCAATCAAAATCTAATATTTAGACAATTTTTATTGTAAAAAACTACTAGCAATTTTTTATGGAAAATACAAAATACACTTTTTATGTCCCAAAAAAATTTTCTAAAGACTAATAAAGACTGCAGAGGAAGTAATTTATAGATAGAAGCTTCTATTTGCAAAATGAGTTGAAAAATAAAGAATTGATCATCGATCCTTGCTATTAAATAATTCATTTTTTCTCTTTTTGTAATTTTTTAACATTGGAGAATTAATTCAGCATGTTTCAATTCATAAAAGATCAGAAAGCAATTCTGAAAACAAATGCATCAGCTTTATAAATGGCAGTTTGACTAACTTGCACCTGGGGATAATGTATTTTTTGGTAAAAAAACTTGAAAAGATATTTTTATCTTGTTCCTGTCACTCTTTCAAGAGTTTTGTACTCTGAGTGGTTATTAATGTCTCTCATTAATCTTGGATGAATTAGGGAGCCAGGGTCTTTGAGGCTCAAGTCAATTATGTATAAATAGAGTCCATTATTTACAGCACCATTATGTCCCACCTCATTTATTACATAAATCTTTTCCTATCATCTGGAATTTATCCATCCTTATTAACTAACATTTCTGGGTAGATTAAAAAATTATGACTGAGGTAAATCACATCCCACTAAGCAGAACTAGATAAGAGTCTAGTTTATTTCATTTCTCATACTTTTGACTGTTTTTGACTCTTTTTGACAGGAGATGATTTTCAAAAGCAGTAAAGGCAAAATTTCTGTATATGCATGGCAAAAGTAGTTTCAAACATATGCTTTTTTTGTGGAAAAGAAGAAGTCGTGTTCTTGAGACCCTTATTAGCCTATTATGTTATGTCATCATGAATCTTAACAGCAAAATTTTAAAGCAGAAAAGCCAGCTAAATTTTTTTTTTATAGTTTGGACAGTTTCTCTGTTAGTTTTTGCCCCTGCTTGAATTGTGAAAAAACAGGACATTGGTCAAAACAGTATAATAAACATCACAGAAGCTGCTTTGCAAATTGCCCTTATTTTAATTAATCAGCATAATAAAGACAGGAATACCGAGCAATTCTTTTGATCAGTCCTTTCTTTTATTTTCTCTTTTAGCACAATTTTATATTCCAGTTTCTTAAATTTTTAATTTTATCTCCCAATAGCTGCAACTACAATTACCTGGTTTTATAACTATAAGAAGTTACAGTATGGAAATATGTAAAGAAGTGAGAAGCAGAGATATGTACATTTCAGGCACTGTTCATCTTGGGAGGGGGTGGGGAGCAACAATTAGCAAATTCTTTCCTTTAGTAGTTCTTAACCTTAAAATGGGTTTATCTAGCACCAGAAAAACCTGTATCAAGTCTAAGTGGGAAATCTGTTTTGCATAGAGTCCCATCATGCCCCTCAGAGGGTTTGCCAAATTTCACATCTACTTTAGCATAGAGTATTAACTGATGAAAATGAAATATTATGGTAAGTAAAATACTATTACTTATCTTTACAGTATGTCTGTTCTTTGCTTTATGTATTTTTAACCCTTTTATGTTCACAGAGTAGCCTCCTTTTTATCCACCACCAGTCAGAGACTTCCCTAGCCACATGTTCTTGCTACAACCAAGCAGATGAAATTTTGCTGCCTTCTCTTTTGTCTTCACTTCTGTGTCACAGGCTGCAAATCAAAATAGAGAAGATCTGCATTGGTCTGTCTTCAAGCAGAGCTTGAGAGATAGACAATGACTGAGAAACTGTTAGAAATACAGAGTAATGATACACTTCTGGTGTCAGATCAGCCCAGCATTTCAAAACCCTTTCTCAGTCCTTCATCTAATCAGCCCTTAGAGCACTTAACAGTTTTGAAATATATGTCTTAAGAATTTAATCTATCTTCTTCTGAATGGTTCTTGATCTTTGTAAATTTTGTATATTTATGATTTTAATGGTACAGTGCCAGCATTGTCTATCATTTATGAAAAACACCACTCAAGGATTCATTCATTGCCACTTTTGATGGGCAGGTCCTTGTGCGTAATGCCAGTCTTTGCTCTTTAAATAGAAAGAGTTAATTTTAGGGAACAAGAGGAATTATATTACAGGGTCTGAAGGCTGTATTTAATTTATAGTGAATTGTTCATGCAGAGAAATGGATTTTACAATGAAATGAGAGATTCCAAACCTTTCAGCTGTTTAATAAACCATATAAATAGAAGAAATGGGTTGGGATTGAACATCTCAGCCCACCTGCCTACTTGCACATATGGCTGAAATACTCTTGGGTAATAGAGAATAAAATAACTTCTTTCCTGTTCCTATAAACTAAGACACTCACGAACAGGAGTGATAGACAGGCCAGTCAACCAGGCAAGTGAACATTGCTGGTGGTGGGATATTTCTGAGGACACGTCTTTGGTCCACTTCATAATTCAAATAAAAAAATTTTTGAGAGATGGACCACAAAGCTTAAAATTTCGTATAAATGCAGTTTTATTCATTATTCTGACCATAATTTTGCATGGTTCTGTTCCAGTATTTATTCTATATTTGGTCTTCCAAGAATAATAAAAAATAAAAGATGCCCACTAACAATTTTAGGAATTAAATATAAGACAGTTATCTCTGCAACAAATATTCACACCTTCTCCTCTCCCTCACCTCCAAAAGAATTGTTTGTTAAGATGACAAAACAGAGCTTGACCAGAGCCATTTCAGTATTCAGGTTTTGTACCTTGGGGTGAATGTTACTATCAGGTAATCATAATAAATTGTGCTCATTAGTAAACAACCTTATTGAGCCATACACTCCTAAAGTGCAAGCGTAGAGTTAGGTCCCCAAACAGTAATTTGAAAAGAATTATTAATTTACTTTCATCCTTTTCTGGGCTGCTAAATTCTCTCCAAACCTTTTTAACTTTGCATTTCACAGTATTAAGGTTACAAAATCAGATGCAGTAGAGGAAAATTTTGACATGTAACAGGAATTTTCTTTTGTTTTCCTACATTTTTCCATTTTGCTGAAGATTTTTCACTCTAAACCTTTTCAAGGTATCTGGGAGTTTCAGAAACATATTAGTATTTAGAACTATCTTAGGTGACCACCTGCTGTGAGCACTAAATGTCAAAATTGCTATTTATGAAAATATTATCGGTCAGTGTGTGAATTAACACATACAGGTAACCAAGGGCAACCATCAAACCACAACTGAAATGCGAAGAGTGGGTTTATTTCATTGCCTCACTAACAACATCAGGTGACAGAGACACATGGGGACACGGGTTCCGTTCGGCTCAGTTCATCCTAGCAAGGGAAGGGGATCCAGGGGCTCACTGCCAGCCTCACTGTAACAAAAGGCTTTGGGCATGTCTGTGAAAGTGTGTTATCTCTCCACAGGAGTTCTACTTCTCAAAACAGGCATAGGATGAGCAACACAAGGCACAAAAAATGTAGCTTTCCCACACTGACAGTTTTAGCATTCTCACCTGCAAGGTCACTTTGACTAAAACTGTCCTTGCCAAATCTCACAGTTTTAACACTTTCTTCCCAACAGTCAGTATTCACATTGATTTTTTTTTTGGTTGGGAATATCATAAAATCATAGAATCATAGAATGGTTTGGGTTGGAAGAGACTTTAAAGATCATCTGTTTCCAACTTCTCTCAAAGCCCCATCCATCCTAGCCTTGAACACTGACAGGAATGGGACATGATTTGCTTTATCCTGCTGTACCAGATGCTGGCAGTGAGATAGGATTCCCAAGCAAGTACGTACTTCAGGCCTTCAGTGAATTCTGCTATCCTATCCAGTACGATTGATGTTTTCTGATTTCCTCCATTATGACTCTAGGGATTTGATATTGAGCACAAACTTGAAAAAGAAATTGCTGAAATTATGGAAACTGCTGATCTGATAGATACTGGTCTGTGTTTTTTCTACAATCTTATTATAATGAGGGACAAAAATTTCCAGTTTCCAAAAAGCAAAAAGTGCTCTAAACTGTACATTCAGAATGTGCATGTTTTTATAAAGGACAGAAAATTTTCAAGGAAAAAAGCTTACGTAAATATGAACTCTGAAGCCACTGGACTTTGATCCACTTTTTAGGTGGGACAAAAGCTATGTATGCTGTCTACCTGAATGTTAGGAAAGCCTTTGACACTGCTTCCCACATTATTGTCCTGGAGAAACTGGCTTCTCATGGCTTGGACAGGTGCACTCTTCACTGGTTTAAAAACTGGCTGAAATGCTGAGCCCAAAGAGTGGTGGTAAATGGAATTTCATCTAGCTAATGGCCTGTCACACGAGTGTTGTTTCCCAGTACTGAGGCCTGTACTGTTTAATCTCTTTACTGATTATCTGGAGAAAGAGATCCAGTGCACCCTCAATCAGTTTGCAGACGACAGCGAGTTGAGCAGGGGTGCTGATCTGCTGCAGGGCAGGAGGACTCTGCAAAGGGATCTGGAGAGGCTGGATCGAAGGACTGAGGACAAATGGTGTGGTATTCAACAAAGCCAAGTGCTGGGTCCTCCACTTTGGTCACAAGAACCCCATGCAGTGCTACAGGCTTGAGGAAGAGTGGCTGGAAAACTGCCCAGCAGAAAAGGACCTGGAGGTGCTGGTAACAGCAACTGCACATAAGTCTGGCCTGTATCAATAACAATGTGGCCAGCAGGACCACGGCAGTGATTGTGACTCTGGTGAGGCCACACCTTGGATTCTGTGTTCAGTTCTGAGATCTCCACCACAAGAAGGACATTGAGGTGCTGGAGCATGTCCAGAGAAGGGCCATGAAGATGTGAAGGGCCTGGAGCACAAGTCTTATGAGGGGCAGCTGAGGGAGTTGGGAGTATTTAGCCTGTAGAAAAAGAAGCTCAGGGGAAAGCCTATGTCTCTCTGCAACTACCAGGTTGCAGTGACGTGAGGTTTGGTCTCATCTCCCAAGTAAGAAGAGATACAAAAAGAAGTTGTGCCAGGAGAGGTTTAGATTGGATATTAGGAAAAATTTCTGAACAGCAATGGTGCAGGAAGAGGATGCACTAGTACTGGCTGCCCAAGGAACTGGTTGAGTCATCATTTCTGGGGGAATTTAAAAGATGTGTAGATGAGGCGCTTAGGGACATGGTTAATTGGTGGACATGGTGCTGCGAGGTTAACAGTTGGACTCAATGATTTCAGAGGCTTTTTCCAACTTAAATGTATCTATGACTCTTCCCTATGAAGTTTTAGCTATAATGCTGACTCATCTGAAACTCACCTACTAGTTTTTCAAATGAAACAAAACCCATCTTCATTATTTTCCATTATTAAAAGTATTTTGCAAAAGTAAGATGAATTTCAATTACCTTCGTTTTGTTTCTCTAACTTTTAATTAACAAATCCTGAAATGGTACAAAGAGCAAAGTAAATCCGATAAGAGTTGAATATCAAGGGTAAGGAGATGTTATTTTATATTTTAAAACTAAAATTAACTTTTATAACTATTAATATACTATATATATATATATATGTATAAAAAATCATGGTTTGGGAACATTTTTGTGTCTCTTCCATCCAACCACATTAGGGACTTTGGAAAGGACAAACAGATGTGGTTTGGTTTGAAGGCTACAAGCTTTTGAAATTGTCATTGCTTGTTGCTAGAAGCATAACCCTCTAGAAAGGAAGGACTCACTATATTGACCAGTGGCAGGAGCATTACATGATAGTGATCCATGCAAAGCATAAATTGTGGCCAGCTAACCTGACAGAAGTTCATGAGAATGTTTCAAATTTCATTGTCTTTCTCTTGCTCTTCCACTTTTATTACTGATCATGCAAAACAGCATGAAAGGTGCCTAAAATATACAAAATCAAATGTTCCTAGAAATAAATACCTGATGTTAAAGTTAGATAAACTCATAATTGTTACTATCTCAGATATAATGCCACAAGAATGAGTTAGTGCCTCTGATCTTCCCAGGCTCAGCATAAAATATATGAACTATGAGTTCTCCTTTAAAAGCTGAAGTATCTTGACACCACATAAAAAAAATCTTTATCTTATAAAGACTTCCATCTAATGTGATTGATATTTCTTCTTCCTGGGAAGGGTGTGTAGAATTCTAATTTCACCATTGAGAAAAAGATTTGTAAATATAGACTATATTATGTATTCAATCATAGATATCAAGAGGTACCCCAAAGTAAAAGGAATTTCAGTGTCTATTCTAGAATGTCATGCTCAGGTTCATCTCAAATTCACCATGTAAGAAACTGAAATACTCAGCAGTTAAGCAGTTCACCATAACCTTCAAATGTCCTATTCAAAACCAAGACAATGAATATATCTTAAATACAAATCCCATACTAACCAGTGGAATGAGTAATTCAATAACATTGTCCAGTCAGGCAACTACACAAAAGACTCACACTAACTGTAATAATTTCTTTATTCTCCACTGAAACCACTGGAGATTGGCAAATAAGTGATCAAATGCTGTATAGTGATGGATAATCTTTCATGTTTGTCAAACAACTTGCATGAGAAAGAAGTATCTCATCCTGACTCACTTTGAATGCCCAGATAATGAGAAGTATACTAAGAATGTGCTTTCCTGAAAAAATGCTTTCTTTTGAAGTTGTCATTTCATCATTTGTGCTTCAGCATCAGAGAGAGTTGTTCAGTATTATGGTTTGTTGCAGTTTTTCTCTGGTTGTTTTGTGGGGTTTCTTTTTCTTCTAATCTTCTACTATAGAGCAATAATTTTAATCTTTGATATGTGACATTTCAAAAGATGTACTTCTTAAGAGATGTAGCTGTTCTTTTTGCTAAAGTCTGTGAAAGGCACTGGGAACCAATTCACTTATACTGAAGAGAAAAAAAGTAATAAAGCACAGTCTTGTTTAAAAGGTGAAGAAATTCCAATTAAAAACTAATTTTTTTTTTTTTTTTTACTAGCAAGCAATGTGTTGTGTGCATATGTTGTCTAGTTGTATGTCTTCGCTGTTTTTCTGTCCACAGGAACAGTGGAAGTGGAAATAATCTTCACAGAATAAAAGAGACATTTAGAAAATCTAAGTGATGACTATCCAAGTTCCCAGCAAAAGTGAGGTATAAACCCTTCATGAAATACAGAAGATATTTTCAAAAAGGAGAGAGAAAATTTAAAAAACGAACTTTTCTTAATAATATAGTGGTAATTTCCTTTGGAATACTTCTGAAGCAGGAGTATGAAACAGGATTATGTTGTAGTAGTATATATACATTATCTGAACTGTGTTTTCTGAGGGATGACTTGATGACCTTTATTTTGAATACCTGTACTTTAACCAAATCCCAACTATTTGAGTAAAGTATCTACATAAGCCAGTTGGAACTACTTACGTGTAAACAAAACATTAAAAAGTATTTTAAATATTTCCATGTAAATTTCCCAGCTATCTAAATAAGAATGAATGATAATCTCTGAATTACTGAATTACATTTCAGGTTGAGTTTTTTCCTGCTCCATCATCACATCTTATATTTGATATTATTTTCCACCCTAGGGGGAGCAGAACCACAGCTACCTCCTTTTCACTACATTCCATTCTCGTCTTGAGTTCTCCAAACTACTTGCCAGTAATATTTAATTCCATTTTGAGTTTAGTACAGCTGGTTAATACAATTATACTTTGAAGAATGCTAATTCTAAGGAATTGCTACTTGGGCACCTCTTGGTTCTGCCATAACAGTGAGGAAGAGTCCAATTCAGGCTAAAATGTCACTGAATTAGTTTTATACTTATTTTCAAAAACTCACATGATATTTTTTACTGTAACATTTAAACTTAGTTCACAGAAAATACCCAGCAGAATCAAGATGGTGCAATGCAGAAGCAACCTTCAAGTAAGCAATAATCAGATAAAAAGCTATTATTGGCTGTCTCGGTTTGGACAGGT